>PQWD01005671.1:0-86695 GCA_019425675.1 Leucinodes orbonalis
TTATTCTTCCTTGTTTCTCATTTATTGTGAGTACTATTAGACAACGCATGCTACCTTATTTGAGAAAAATACTGTTTTCTATGCTACAAACACAATAATATAATATCAAGGTACTTTTATGAGGTACATATACATTATTTAACTTACCATCAGGAGGCACAATATCTTCGCAGAGACGGCAAGCTGTGGTAACCTGTAACAACAAAGAAATTTAATTAATACTTTGTCACAGAATTTAAATTAAAGAATATATTCATTTAATCATATTCGATACAGTAAATAACAATTATTCGCAATTGAAGTTATAAATGTCCTACACTAAACGAAAATTTACTCAAGGTCTTGTAACACACAACAATTTGACATAATTTAGTATGTATGTAATATTAAAATAAAGTGATTGTTATTTAAACTATTACCTATACGGTAACTATGCAATCGACTGCTCTCCAGGGATAGAAGAAAAAAAGAAAGAATTATTTATATGACACACACAATAAAATACGTTCAACAGTAAACAATGAAATAACATAGTGTATTAGTGTATACCTATCTATATTTATTGGTTTTATGTGTTTTTAAAAAGCTACAAGGTCGTAAATTAATAGTGACGTTTTTTGATACTGAATGCGTAATAGGAGGCGTACTAGTATTTATCACATGCCAGTATCGCTAAGTCTGGCTTTGCGTTAGGTAAATACGCGAAAACATTTTAACACATGATTATGTAGATTTATTTATTACAACCAAATAGTCACCGGGACCACTTGAGAATGGAAAGCGTAAACATAGTGTACGTATGTTTGAGTTGTATTAAAACACAGTCATACAAGTTGATGACTTCTTAATATGGGTTACTTCTAGTAAATGAGTTAGTTAATCGGAACTTCATTATTAGACATTAGATTTAAAGTCCAATGTCAAATGCTTTATATTGAAAAATCGTTAGTTTTAAGGATTTAAAAAAATGATTGACTACTGTTAAAATAAATGATAAAATCGTTAATAAACAAATAAAGTTAGTATCTATGAAATACCTTTGTACTTAGTAAGAAGTCTATATAATATAATAATGAAGTGTATTCTATGTGGAGATGTGATAAGGTGAATTGCGTGAAACCGGAAGACTTGGTTATTGGTCGCATATTGGAGGAGACCGAACTTTGATAGGTCAAATGAATATTTATTTCGATCTGCAACAGGACTTCAACAATATTGCGAGTTTAAGCTATACTTATGTTTGTTTGATTCTCATAATAATGAAAACCTGTTTTATATAACAATGTTACGTCATGAAAGATAAAGTTTCATTTGATATTTCACACTCTTTTTATTTTTTTTAAATAAAAATTATGTTGTTGAATGTCTTGCTATCCCATCAGAACTTTCGGTATTTTCATACTTAGGTACTATATTTTCCCTTATTTCGTCGCCAACCTTCTCAGATGTGGGTGGTCGTAATTTGACCAGTATTATAATTCAATAACAACTCGTGCTGTGCCTAAATAGGAAAAAAACAACACGATTTCAAATGGAATTCTGTGTCAATAAACAATTAGTCATACGTATATCATTGTAGTTGTTACCAGTAACATGATAGGTATCATTGCATATATAGAACAAAAACGACAGTCACAGGTCATTATCATGTTAAGTAATTGATTATTGTTGCAATGTAAGTTATAAAAACATGAAATACGATTGCACAAGTATAAAGTCCATTTATTCAACGTTTCCTTATCATTACTGATTCTTTTATCAAATTAAGTAAGGATTTTTTATTGGAGGTGTAGGCCACTCAACATGCCTATCTTTCCCGCAAAATATTTAGGTGAGTTGTAGGAATGTAGTACTAACCTTTTCATTTTTGTTATTTACTTTTATTCAATTTTACAATATGTATTTACATTATTATTTTCATTATTTTCACTTCAATATCACTATGCATTGTAACTCTCGATTCTTTCAGCCGCAATAACTTCGGTCCGGGAAAACTTATATGAACCGGACCCATTGCATTAGATGCCATATCATTTTTCCTTCATTCTCCATCCAATCTTTTATATTTTTCACCCTTTTTAGAGATTTAAATCACCTTTTTCATTTATTTGACATGTTTGTTTATATCTATGACGTTTCCCCTAGCAACGTTCAATTTACTCTTAAATTCCCTATTTTAGCTATATGACCTACGTTAAAATCTAATTTATTTCGAAATTAAATAGAAATGATTTGAAATTTGACGGTTGTCAAAGGCTGATATAAATAGAGGCCTTTGGCTGCTGTAGGAGCTTTTCGATTCATTCTTTTACCAGTTTCTTTTGGATTATTTTACTAGTCTGATACGAGTCTATTCTTTGTGGAGAATCATAATATACCAAACTCTCATTTACATTCCACAAATCGCTGCTGCCGCTGCTGCTGCCGAGGCTGTTACGTGAGAAGCCAAACTATTGGAGCTTCGGGTGTCCTATCGCCGGAGCTGACGCGCACCAGGTGCCAGTGAATCCCTGGAAGCGCCCTAATACTACGCGGCTCTGTGGAATCAAGCCCTCCACGGCGCCTCAAACTCACTGCCCGTGCCATCGTGCTCATCCCTGCAGTTTCCTTGTGCATCCTAAGCTGTAGAAGACGAACAAGGAAGATACAAGCTACCACACTATACACCTTCATCATATACCTCTCACTTACACCTCCACTCATTCCCATCCGTGTTAATTATTTTGTATTAGGTCTTTTATATTAAATTCCATATCCCTCTATTATTGGTCTTCTCATTTGTCGCTTCACGACAAATTGGCGCCCAACTTCAAATTCTTAGAACCCACACATCTCATTCACTTCATTTTGTTACATTTATCTCCCCTAGAATCATACTTTTATATCTCCCCGTATTATTATATTCTTTTAGATACATGTACATATTCTTGTAAGTATAACTATTTATAATATTCTATATTTGTAATTCTACTTTACTTTACTTATTATCTTAGTTACTATCTATATTCTTAATTCTATTTTTACTTAATTTTTTAAATTCCAAAACAATACTTTATCTAGTATTTTCATTATCATCTTCTCTTTGGCATTCTTTTGGCCCATACATTTATTTATTTACTACCACATTCATATATTTTACTTTAATACATTTGTATTCATACTAGATTCATAATTCCATTCCTTACTTAGTACTACTTTTCCTACCTTCTAAATTATTTTTTTTATTATTTTTGTTCTTAAGGGACCACTATTGCCCTTCTTCTTTTTTTTAACAAGGGTACTATTGCCCTTGTTCTCTACTATTGTCTTGTAAGGCCTTCTACTACTACTACTACTCTACTATGGCCTTACTTAGACTCCTCGGCACTGCCATGTGCTGTCCTATTTTCTTTTGAGCGGTTGGCAACTCGTTAAATAAGCCTAGGCTGGAGCGGCTGATCACTCCTTAAATAAGCCCTGATTACATTTTTTTTTCCACTCGTGGAGCGGATGACAACTCCCTCATAAATAAGCCTATTGTTATTTTGGAACCTCCTTCTAGAGTGGCAGTCATAGAATGTGAACTCCACCCTTATGGTATGAATGATAGCATGAGTGAAGAAGTTTGAATCAATGTAAGGTTGTATGGATGTGTGAAGCAGTGTTCCCTGGTTACTATTTCGGACTTCTCTTATAAAAATTTTCTCTAGTCGAAAATTTTTCTGGGGTTTTGGGGGAAATGTAGGAAATGTAGTACTAACCTTTTCATTTTTGTTATTTACTTTTATTCAATTTTACAATATGTATTTACATTATTATTTTCATTATTTTCACTTCAATATCACTATGCATTGTAACTCTCGATTCTTTCAGCCGCAATAACTTCGGTCCGGGAAAACTTATATGAACCGGACCCATTGCATTAGATGCCATATCATTTTTCCTTCATTCTCCATCCAATTTTTATATTTTTCACCCTTTTTAGAGATTTAAATCACCTTTTTCATTTATTTGACATGTTTGTTTATATCTATGACGTTTCCCCTAGCAACGTTCAATTTACTCTTAAATTCCCTATTTTAGCTATATGACCTACGTTAAAATCTAATTTATTTCGAAATTAAATAGAAATGATTTGAAATTTGACGGTTGTCAAAGGCTGATATAAATAGAGGCCTTTGGCTGCTGTAGAGGCTTTTCGATTCATTCTTTTACCAGTTTCTTTTGGATTATTTTACTAGTCTGATACGAGTCTATTCTTTGTGGAGAATCATAATATACCAAACTCTCATTTACATTCCACAAATCGCTGCTGCCGCTGCTGCTGCCGAGGCTGTTACGTGAGAAGCCAAACTATTGGAGCTTCGGGTGTCCTATCGCCGGAGCTGACGCGCACCAGGTGCCAGTGAATCCCTGGAAGCGCCCTAATACTACGCGGCCTGTGGAATCAAGCCCTCCACGGCGCCTCAAACTCACTGCCGTGCCATCGTGCTCATCCCTGCAGTTTCCTGTGCATCCTAAGCTGTAGAAGACGAACAAGGAAGATACAAGCTACCACACTATACACCTTCATCATACATACCTCTCACTTACACCTCCACTCATTCCCATCCGTGTTAATTATTTTGTATTAGGTCTTTTATATTAAATTCCATATCCCTCTATTATTGGTCTTCTCATTTGTCGCTTCACGACAGAGTAGTGTTAGACGGAAAGGTATCGACCAACGCTTCCCATGCCTATCAATTGAAGAGATGTGTTACGTCACTACTTTTCCCTCTTGACTTTTGGATTGCGCGCGGAAAAGTATATCTCGTAATATTAAGTTGTTGTAGTTTTCTTTAAATAATTAATCCTCCTTGACAGTCATTTAATAGTAAGTTAGTAGTGGCTAGTAAGGCAGTAAATTTATGGTGACCTTGTAGTGGTTGACGTCTTTACGATATACATCTAACCCCAAACTAAGTATTAGGATGTTATATGGGTAATAAGCAACGGATAAATTCACGTGACACTGAATGAATAAATTTTGAAACGGAACTCAAATTAATAAATATCACAATAACACCATTGTTATTGTGATATTTATTTGAATGTTTATTAATTTGACTTCCGTTTCAATTTAAAATAAAATATAGTATTATTGTAAAGCCATCTTTTTAATAACGATACATCTTATTATATAAATTGTCTTTTATCAAACCTAAGTAGTCCTGTATTTGATAGTACCCGTTTTGATGGAGCCATGGACCAACCTCATATTCGCGGGGACTTATTGCGGAAGTCCCGTCTGCTATCCTCGACCCCCACTAGGGTGAGAGGAGCTGGTGCCACCACCGCCTCCTTCGCCCTGTCCTCCGGCGCCTGTTTGCGCTTGCAAGTAGGTTATTCGCCCTTGCATATTCAGCTTCCTCGTTAGAAAACATAATTTCTTCACATAAGGTGGTCACAGCTTTCCAGGCATTCTTATTTACGACCATCTGAGTACAAACCTAACCCTACCATTTATTTCAGTAGGTTCGTAGTCTGTTGCACCAATTTAAGTAATAGTATTTTATCGTTTGAATCGTCAACTTTAAATATATATGTATGGTTGTTTTTATATACCAAGTATCCATGACGGTCAAGACGTTTACCTGATGGTTAGGTAATGATTTTGATATAGAGACCAACAACTGATAGTTATTATTTCCATCAACGCCGCACTGCGCCCGATCCCGAGACAACAGATTTAGGTCTCTATACCCGCTACACAGATATGCAAGCACATTTATTTCCCGGGACGATATGGCACTGCGGTAGCACCCACCTAGAGGCTTAGTACCACGTTTACTCAGCCTACCAAGGTAGTAAATATGGACATAATATTCCTTTCCTGTCTTCTTTATAATCAGTCTTTTAAGCCATAATTATGTTTATCTCAACTATGGCGACACTCTTAAAAATATTTTGAAACTAACGGAATAATTATAATAAGCACACGAATATAAAGACATCAAGCCAGATTTATTCGATCATAATTCAGAGTTAAGACAACGTGGTATCGGTTTTTTATGTAAATCAGATCCTAATACTGGTGTACATAAATCACTGATTAAAGTTACAAATAAAAGGATAAGTAAAATCGCTGTTTAAATTTACGGAAAATTAATTGAGACATCTCGTTACGGGCTTGTTTTTGAAAAGCCAATCGCTTCGACCTCGCATGCGAACAATTGATTTTATTTAATAATTATTCGTACCTATATTTAATGCGTACCAATTTGAAAATTATTTGGCAAATATTATCTATCTGCTATTAATAATTTAATAGCAGATAATATTTGCTGTTTTAGTAGGGTCAATGCAGGTTTTATTAAATTTGACGACCCATGTGGTGTAATTGGTTAGGATATCGGCTCTTACACCAAGGGTTCCAGGTTCCAGGTTTTTGATCGCAGTAATATTGGTCTAGGTATTTTTAAAATTATCATCTATTTAAAAAAAATAAGTGTGTTAATCCGCTGTTTAGTACCCCATATTACAGGCTAAATGCTATTAGGACTAAATGGCGCTGTGTGCATGTTAGTGATATTTATTATTATTAATTAATATAATAGGTACTTTACTGCTAAAGTTTTAGAGGTAACAAAAATGGCAANACACAGTCATACAGTTGATGACTTCTTAATATGGGTTACTTCTAGTAAATGAGTTAGTTAATCGGAACTCATTATTAGACATTAGATTTAAAGTCCAATGTCAAATACTTTATATTGAAAATTATAGATTATAATCGTTAGTTATAAGGATTTAAAAAAATGATTGACTACTGTTAAAATAAATGATAAAATCGTTAATAAACAAATAAAGTTAGTATCTATGAAATACCTTTGTACTTAGTAAGAAGTCTATTATATATAATAATGAAGTGTATTCTATGTGGAGATGTGATAAGGTGAACTGCGTGAAACGGGAAGACTTGGTTATTGGTCGCATATTAGAGGAGACCGAACTTTGATAGGTCAAATGAATATTTATTTCGATCTGCAACAGGACTTCAACAATATTGCGAGTTTAAGGCTATACTTATGTTTGTTTGATTCTCATAATAATGAAATACCTGTTTTATATAACAATGTTACGTCAATGAAAGATAAAGTTTCATTTGATATTTCAACACTCATTTTTATTTTTTTTAAATAAAAAATTAGTGTTGTTGAATGTCTTGCTATCCCATCAGAACTTTCGGTGTTTTCATAACTTAGGTACTATATTTTCCCCTTATTTTCGTCGCCAACCTTCTCAGATGTGGGTGGTCGTAATTTGACCAGTATTTAATTTCAATAACAACTCGTGCTGTGCCTAAATAGGAAAAAAACAACACGATTTCAAATGGAATTCTGCTGTGCAATAAACAATTAGTCATACGTCATCATATTGTAGTTGTTACCAGTAACATGATAGGTAGGTATCATTGCATATTAGAACAAAAACGACAGTTCACAGGTCATCTAATCATTGTTAAGTAATTGATTATTGTTGGCATGTAAGTTATAAAACATGAAATACGATTGCACAAGTATAAAGTCCATTATATTCAACTTTTCCTTATCATTACTGATTCTTTTATCAAATTAAGTAAGGATTTTTTATTGGAGGTGTAGGCACCTCAAACATGCCTATCTTTCCCGCCATAATATTTAGGTGAGTAGTGTTAGACGGAAAGGTATCGACCAACACTTCCCATGCCTATCAATTGAAGAGATGTGTTACGTCACTACTTTTCCCTCTTGACTTTTGGATTGCGCGCGAAAAGTATATCTTGTAATATTAAGTTGTTGTAGTTTTCTTTAAATAATTAATCCTCCTTGACAGTCATTTAATAGTAAGTTAGTAGTGGCTAGTAAGGCAGTAAATTTATGGTGACCTTGTAGTGGTTGACATCTTTACGATATATATCTACTTGCCATCTAACCCCAAACTAAGTATTAGGATGTTATATGGGTAATAAGCAACGGATAAATTCACGTGACACTGAATGAATAAATTTTGAAACGGAACTCAAATTAATAAATATCACAATAACACCATTGTTATTGTGATATTTATTTGAATGTTTATTAATTTGACTTCCGTTTCAATTTAAAATAAAATATAGTATTATTGTAAAGCCATCTTTTTAATAACGATACATCTTATTATATAAATTGTCTTATATCAAACCTAAGTAGTCCTGTATTTGATAGTACCCGTTTTGATGGAGCCATGGACCAACCTCATATTCGCGGGGACTTATTGCGGAAGTCCCGCAGTCTGCTATCCTCAACCCCACTAGGGTGAGAGGAGCTGGTGCCACCACCGCCTCCTTCGCCCTGTCCTCCGGCGCCTGTTTGCGCTTGCAAGTAGGTTATTCGCCCTTGCATATTCAGCTTCCTCGTTAGAAAACATAATTTCTTCACATAAGGTGGTCACAGCTTTCCAGGCATTCTTATTTACGACCATCTGAGTACAAACCTAACCCTACCATTTATTTCAGTAGGTTCGTAGTCTGTTGCACCAATTTAAGTAATAGTATTTTATCGTTTGAATCGTCAACTTTAAATATATATGTATGGTTGTTTCATATTACCAAGTATCCATGACGGTCAAGACGTTTACCTGATGGTTAGGTAATGGTTTTGATAGAGACCAACAAATGATAGTTATTATTTTCCATCACGCCGCACTGCGCCCGACATCGAGACAACAGATTTTAGGTCTCTTATACCCGCTACACAGATATGCAAGCACATTTATTTCCCGGGACGATGTCTGGCACTGCGGTAGCACCTACCTAGAGGGCTCAGTACCACGTTTACTCAGCCTACCAAGGTAGTAAATATGGACATAATATTCCTTCCGTGTCTTCTTTATAATCAGTCTTTTAAGGCCATAATATGTTTATCTCAACTATGGCGACACTCTTTAAAATATATTTGAAACTAACGGAATAATTATAATAAGCAGCACGAATATAGACATCAAGCAGATTTATTCGCTCATATTCAGAGTTAAGACAACTGGTATCGGTTTTTTATGTAAATCAGATCCTAATACTGGTGTACATAAATCATGATTAAAGTTACAATAAAAGGATAAGTAAATCGCTGTTTAAATTTACGGAAATTAATTGAGACATCTCGTTACGGGCTTGTTTTTGAAAAGCCAATCGCTTCGACCTCGCATGCGAACAATTGATTTTATTTAATAATTATTCGTACCTATATTTAATGCGTACCAATTTGAAAATTATTTGGCAAATATTATCTATCTGCTATTAATAATTTATAGGAGATAATATTTGCTATTTTAGTAGGGTCAATGCAGGTTTTATTAAATTTGACGACCCATGTGGTGTAATTGGTTAGGATATCGGCTCTTACACCAAGGGTTAGGGGTACCAGGTGTTTGTTCATGCATGAATATGTCTGTTAATATTGGTCTAGGTATTTTTAAAATTATCATCTATTTAAAAAAAAAATAAGTGTGATTATCCGCTGTTTAGTACCCATATTACAGGCTAAATGCTATTAGGACTAAATGGCGCTGTGTGCATGTTAGTGGATATTTATAATTATTAATTAGATATATAGGTACTTTACTGCTAAAGTTTTTAGAGGTAACAAAAATGGCAAACCTATTATTTATAAAACTCAAGCCTTTACGTGGTTGTTCCGTCAAACTTTATCTGAGGCTGTTGCGTAGCTTAGAAACTATGACACCGGGTTAATCTAATTACCTACACAATAAGAACAAAACTCTTTGAAATTTGATTGCGCGATAATTTTACTTACCTACTCTGTAAGTCGAAGTAGACTTTTCACATTATATAAATCGACAATACTGTAATTCTAGCATTCAAAGATGCCACTGTTGCATCGTTATGATTTATGCGCAGTGTGTTTACATTATTTACAAACACAATACAAAAATGTATTGTGTCGTAATAACATATATTAGCCGTACATAAAATGTAATAAAAATGACATAGAAATAAGAAATACGACGAGTTAACACAGGATGCAATGGGTCTCGTAAATGAGCAGCCACGGTGCATACGTAATTTTACACCAACCGTGAAAAGTATATGGAGTCATAAATAATGACCGTTTTATTGTGTAACAATAAATGTTAGACATACACTAACTTTGTCTAAAGTTAAGGATTGTAGTTACCGGAAAATGAAGTCACTGAATTACAATTTGACATAGGTAGGTCCTAACCTCTGTAGTTACCTTATACTCGATCAACCATGGCGTCCTTAACAAAGAGCGTATTCTCATATACCCTCGCCAATGTTTTTCTTTCCCCGCTGGTATAGCAAATGGGCATATTGCTGTCGCTCGATTGACCTCAATGGCATAAAATCGCGCGGTCTCCACTCCAGAACTCGTATGCTCTAGCGGCCATCGGTTCTGCGACCTACGTAACCAGTCCACTGCTACTTCAACTTGCTGATCCGGCAGGCTATGTCGGTAACTTCAGATCTCTAACGTAATCCATAATCATTTCTGATCTTATCCCTAAGAGAGACCCCGAGCATAGCTCGCTCCATTGCGCGTTGAGTGGCTTTTGAATACAATTTTCCTTAAATGCGGAACGGGCCTTTTAAATAATAATTTAGGCCGATAGACCGAGGACGGTTAAATCAACACCAGCCTATATGGCCGCTGCAGCACAGGCATTTCTTATAGTACAGCTATGGGAAAATGGAGCCATAGCCTATCCTATCAAGTGGGATAATGCGAATTAGTAAGTGTTAACGACTACCAGCCAACCTGGGTCCTAATGTTGCCAGGGTCGACAGTTTAACAAGGCCTCCGAAGCACATAATCATCATCATTTAATTAATTGAAATCAACAATCAGGTATTCAGCCTGCAATGCCCTAATAACCTTAGTTGGAAAACCGCACAGTGACTTTTCCCACGCGCTTCGAATTATTTATTATATATTATTTGCAACTAACCCGCAATATACATTAATAACAAACCACGTAAAATTTAACTTCAAAAAGTACCATAAACTGCTTACTAAAAAATTTTATTGAATCAGCATAGTGAAATGAACTACCTTGGAAAACTGTTGGCCTATTTAAACTTATCGATCACAAGAGTATCAAATCCTATAAATATAAAATTAAAGCCACGATTTAGGCTGTAAGAACCTTAACATTCATATTCATTTTATATTCAAGGTAATAAAATATACAATATGTTTTTTACATATTATCTTTTTTATATATAACATATTTATCTCACTTATCCCAAAATAGCTTAGTATAAGCGCCATATGCACAACACGTGGAAAAGTGGGGACTTTATCAACATAATCAATAAAAAATCCGCCTTCACATTTATCATAAAATGCTTATATTTTCCATTCAACATAGCTGTACGTAAATTGTATCTGGAATAAACAAGTGAAACACGCCGGGTATATATACTTAAATATATTTATCGATCATCAACGTCGTAATCGATTAACAACCGACTATGATCTTATCGAAGCATTTATCAGTTTCAAAGGCGTCTGCAATAGACGTCGGTCATTAAAATAATAGCACGCAAAAAAAACATAAATAATGTGTACGTCATACATTCAGGAACCTGCAAATGTATAGTAGTTCCTAATAGAACAACAACATAGCAATAATAAAAATTAAAATGTAAAAGTTTTATCATCTGAAATAATTGCTGGAAAAAAAGCTTAATATTAAAATGGTCAACTTACATAGCCGAACTTTGCCGTCATGTTGTGACCCGTTGTATATTATGTTGAACATACATCTAACTGAATTAACCAGCGGCTGTTCCTTTATCAAAACTGAACAAGTCACTTTTATGTAATAAATTTTCAAAACACTTCGCATTCAATAGAACAAAACACTTTATACTTTTTGCAGCAGTGAAAACAATCGCTTTGTGGTCACTCGTGAAAAAAAAGCCGTGAAAACCGAATGTTTTCTGTTGAGCACGTATGTGTCACATCACTTTCATAATTTTCCCGTGCGAGGTCCGCGCGGTGTTTTGAAAATGGAACACTTATTTGTCAAAGGCGATTCACAATTTGGGGCTTCTTTGTTTTTTTTTTATTTTCCCGCGCCGGTGCCGCGTGGGTTTTTTCACGCGCGTAGGCTTCGCCGAGCGACATGCACGCAGCGCGACGTGCGGGCATCGACTACGAGATAAAAACCTCGCTTGATTATAAACTTATAAGCTAAACTTTTTTGTTAGTGTGCGTGCGCATAAGCCAGTGTGCACGCGAGGCTTTGTCGGCGACCTTACAAAGTTTTCACTTGCGTAGATATTTTTATGAGGAATAGATGTGTTTTGAGAAAATTCCTCACCAGGTCGCCTTGGGACGTCAACGTATATTATGACTAAGTTTTTAAAAAGAATAATATTTTATAAATTAATAATACAAACTTGTGTCAAGACCATTTCTCGTAGCGAACACTATTCCAAGAGTGTAATAAGATTCATATATTATTAGATTTGTTGTCAGACAGGAAATACCTAATGTTATGTTAAAATCTTCCACTGCGGAACTTCATGCAGGTAGCACCTGAGTAATATGAAGTGGACGCGGCGTAATCTATGTGCGTTTATCAAAATGGGTCAATGCGGTTGTACCTTCCTGACTCCTCGCGCCGTACCACGCGACCAGCTACAAATGTTGCATATAAACTGCATGTTCACATACTAACAGCCCACAGCATACCACAAGTAACCAAGCAATGTAGTTCATACAATTTATGACGTAACAATTAAGTACTTCAAATTAAATATTGTTGATTTATAATTCAACATTTACTGCATATCTTGCATTACGGAACCGGATATAATACAAACCTGATTTTAAAAACACACGTGCTTTCAAAAATGTAAAATGAAAATTAAATAAAGGTTTGAATGCATTTCTCATTTTGGACGTAAATTATAAATATTCATTAAGCGGACAATAAAATCATATTTGCGCATGCTGTACTTAGTTTTAAATTTTTGACTGAAGTTTATATAAGCTAAAAAATATATTTATTATCGAAAAAATTTTTTCGTGAATAATAATTCGATTAAATTGTTACTGAAACCTGAAATCCCCAATTTTCCTAATTTTCTTTACCCTGACCCTTATAAAAATTGCAAACGATTTTTGACCCATCCGGGACTATGAGTGCTTACAAGCGTATTACTAAACATCTCGTGGTGCCTATGCTCGTTTATCTCCTTTTATAAATAAAAGTATAAAATTGCTAAGAGAGAATATGCATACTGGAATACTAACAATCATATTTTATATTTTTGGTGAAGCTACAATCATGTATGTTATGTTCAAATAAAATACATAAGTATATTTTATTTGAACTCCTCTCCTAGTGCTATATCGATACTATGCCGTTTGGTGACAAAAGATTCTAATGCACTTGTCACAACCCAAAATCTTCCAGCGAGTGTCATTAGAAGTAGCTTAGGGATAAGATAATCAGCAGAGATCGAGTAACAGTGCTCTCTTTTTTATATAACAAGAGGCAAACAAGCATACGGTTCTCATAGTAAGTGACACCGCCGCCCATGAACATTTGGAAGACCAGAGGTCCCAGAAATGCGTTGCCGGCCTTTTAAACTAGACGCTCTTTTTTTGAAGGACACAACGGCGTCTCGGTACGGAAATGTTTCCCGAGGTTCATTCCACAATTATTATACCCTATCCAACTTTACTTTTTAAGTACTGCTTTCTCTAATCCTCCTGCCAAGAGTGAAGATTATGGAAAATCCCTTTGCTATCGTGGTGGAGACCTTAAGTCCATTAGTGTTGCCCCAAAACGTCATTAGCTGTTCAGTAGATATATTAATATTGATGGGAAAGAGTATTTTTCAGTATAATGAAATATACAAGTAATACAAAATATTGTAAAATTTTCCATGATCGCAAACACACGCGTAAGCATTTTGAAATATGTTATTAAACGGTACGGTGCATGCGTATGTATCGGTACGCTGTCCTTGTCTTACATTAACTAAGACATAACACCTTATTGACAGAAGTTTACATACGAACGTGTAATGGAACCCTAAAAATATTCGTATAAAAAGACACTATTGAAGCCAAACATTAGCTTAGTATACATTGAATATTCGTCTTTAAAGCTTTTGTATAAAGTAGTAAATCCGAATACAGGGTTGCACTTTTTAGCCTATGACCCACTGAACAGTCTAGGAAATAATTTTCCAAATATATTAACGGCATTAGTCGATAGAATGGTAATATACGGTCATTTTGCCACTAGTTTCTCATTAAGTTGCCTTGTGGATGTGTTTTTATTTGCATTTTGCATACCAACTTAACGATGTTTGGATGGTGAGCTTGAAATTATGTCATTGTTGGATTGACATGATCATATTTCTGATGGTACTCCATGTTGCGTAGGCATGCGTGTTTATAACACATCAATTTTGCAATATTCCTATAAACAGTGTTGCCACCTTAGTTTTAGGAATGTTTTTTTTTAAGTTAAAAAGGGCAAGATCGGGCAAGATGAAGCTTAAATAACCAATAAAAGATTTTCTGTCCAAAAAATGCTGAAATAATCATAGAGCGTCTAAAAAACGGCTTCGTGATGAAAAAGCGAGAAAGCAGTTGTTAGCATAGCGAAAACTTCATAATTTGGTAATATTTTCAAGACAATGAAAAAGTACTAGTTTGCCTTTTTCGGCCTAAATAGTAAAAAAGGAGTTGACCTATAGTAAAAGTGCTAGAACTAGCTATAAAAGGCTAACAGTGCACTGCCTATAAATATGAATTTAATTCTAATCGTTCCGCTGTCAACGGCGTCAATACTGATAAACCTTGTTTGATTATCAAGATGTTATGAGGTACGCTGCACCACCATCAGTACTGAAATGTTTGTATTTAATTTATTCAATGCACCGCGAAAACACCGTCAAATAAAAAATTGAATTTTTCCTATGTGACATGCAATTCAAGATTTTCAAATAGATGTGATCCTTCTCTTCCCGCGATTACCATACAGCAGGCGAATTCAGTTTTGACCCAGAATTGATTTCAGTTGATTAAATTCGTTCATTGCAAATATATAGATAAAATATTTAGGCAGATAAAAATAGCTTAACTTTGTTCCGTTTGAATATCAAGTTTAACCTGTAAGCTAGTTATAACAATATGGGTCATCAGACTTGGCCATCTGTGCTTTATGACTGCAATTATGCAGTACAGTAAACTAGTTTTTCAAACAAACCGACACATTTGCAACGGCTGTTTTGTAGCAGAAATAAAGCTTAGTGACCACCTTGACTTTTACCAATATCTCAGAAACCCAGCTTTTGTTTGATTTCAACTAAATATAGCAGTATCAAGATAAATAAAGAAGTTTCCCTCTCTATTAATGGTTTCATGAATGTAACGCAAAACTGCGTAAAAATAGGCTAACATAACATTAACTGGATATAATTTGATTAAAAAGACTATCAAAATGTACTTCTATTTAGCATCAGCAAGAATTTTTTTTTTCTCCCTACATAGCAATTATCTCAGCCGGAATTGCTTAAACTGAGAATGATAAGACACATTTTGATACAATGAATTACGGGGTAACACAATATCTTAAAAATAATTCACTAAAAAAAAGAAAACCAATAATTGTGTAAATTCGAAGTAAGTTGTAGTGGGCCGCTCACGTATGTCGCAGGACCGGTGCGTAGAGTTGTAGACGAGCAAGCAAGCGACAAAGAAATGTAAGCATGAGCTTTAAAAAAAAATTAAGTTGCATATTAATTAGTAACCTCGGAGTCCAACTTTTGCCGTACTGTTAGTATTGGATAAAGTTCATTCTATGAAACAAATTTATGTATGCTAAAGTGTTATTATGAAATGGATTTGGTTTCTCAGTAAGAAGAAAATATCTCGGAATACAAACACCATATGAATTTTATATACTGATAGTATGTATAAGAAAACAGTTTCCACGAGAGATGTTTTTTTCACACTTTACAAGAGAATTCAGCAACTGCATGATTACAATCAGTATTTATACCCTTTTATCGGAAGTCAACATTACTTATTAAATAATTTACTAAATTACTACATACATTACTTTACTAAATAATCAACAAAAGTATTCATAAAGGTGGCGCCACTGCACCACTTCCGTTTGAATAAATGTTATATTGAGACTTACATTTCGACACAATTGTTACAAAATATTTTAATACAAGCATAAGCCATTTGACAACTCAGTTTATTATAATACAGTAATTTCATAAAATATACGAAAAGCTAATACTAACCGGAAGCTTAAAGACCAACTATTAACATTGTCTGCAAATCAAAGATGGCGACACTTAAATGTTAGAACAAGTTTACGTAAATACAGTAGACAATTTAAACATTCAAATATTTATGACTTGCGCTTAATTTTGAAAAGTATGTATTGTTAATTGAAAAGTATGTATTGTTAATACATACTTTTCAAAATTAAGCGCAAGTACTTACTGTACAAGTAAGTACTCGCACTTTTAACATATATGCGCATAGTTACTTACCGCTAGAAAATCTTAACATAGTAATTGTAAAGATGACTATAGATTTATCCACAATTTAGAGAGAAACCAAAATGATCGCTTAGGTAAAAACTTAGATTTAGGATACGGTATATATAAAATTATACCGCACATTCAATCAAGTCATACCATCGAAGGTCGTTCTATAAGAATTCATGGATTAGTTTCGGTTGCCGATCACTAATTAGTAATTACCTCGCGTTTAACAACAAATGAGGCGGTAATAAATAATACAATTGCATCTGGATACTATTTTTAACTGTATTTGAATAAGCAATTAAACACAAAGTCTATACAATTTACTAACATTAAACGTGACTTTTATGACACATACATGTGAAGTATTTAGTAAAATTGAAACTAGTATTTGATATATTAAGAAACAACGTTCATAAAAATATGATGAAACATCAAATGCAATGTTTCCTGTTTTAACATTGGCAAATATGTGTAAGGGAAGCAATTTGAAATAGTAAAATCTTCATCCTTATCTTACCTAACAGTGAAAGTCCACAGCTTGATCTTTAGAACCTTAAGTGAAGTGCTTTGCCATATCTTGACGTTGGAGAGTGGGTTCGTTGACTACCTATAACAGTTAAGGTACATATAGCAACCTTGCTACTCGTTTCTTTAAATGTTTTGTATCCAAGCCGCCTCTTGCAACTGCGGCAAGAACCTATTCTGCTAATTTTGGACAATTGTATTTTAATCTGCCGCCACCACACGACAGTAAAGTATAAATCTTCATTAAAAATCATAAATGTCATAATCTTCACTGTAAATAATAATGAAATCATCAATTACGTCTTCAGAAGCATGCAGCATCCGCAACTGGAAGTGCCACTTCCACACATAATATTTCACAGTGTGCGAAATTGCTTTGTTCCCATTGAAAGATAAAGGATGCCTGCAAAATGACCGGTAGGAAGAATTTAGGTCATACATTATCAAATAATATTACCTGCAAACTTAATATGGTAACAGTAAAAAAATATTTGAAATCATATAACATTATAACTTAAGAAATAGATATTTAAAGCGATTCAAAACACTTTTCTTGTGATCTATCAGCAAACATTTCATTAAAATTCTTATAGATAACAAATCAAAAATGGATATTTCGAAATCCTTCCTATGCATGCATGTTAACTTGATCTAATGGCCACCGCCCTACATAAGGAAAATTGTTTCTTAATGGTTGAACTTTAATGACTTAATCCTTGACGAGAGGAGAACTTGACGAATCCTTAATAGCAGGTGATGGGAAGTACCTTTTCCAATACTTCCCGCTTCCTATATCACCTATACTCATTTTCAGGTGTCCATTTGAGGATAATGACAAAACTCGACTAACAACAATAGTTACTGTACATACATACCGAATAACATATTAAATTCGTAGTTTTTCTTAATGTAGTACATACATAAGTTCTGTATCACAAATGTCATATGAGCACTTACACAGCAGCGAGTATTTCATACTTAAATACAAGTCTCTATATTTTTTATGAAATAAGCAATAAATTATCATGAGATCACACTCAGAACGGTGACACCAATTAGTGTTTACAAACAAAAAACAATCTTATTGCATCAATTAAGCGCACTTCCCACTCAAATTGACCTTACATTAAAGGTTATAAAATCAAAAAATTTTCCTAACGGATCTCTTGACCTTAAGTTTCTAGGTATACATTTCGGGGTTTTCTACAATTGCTGTTTTTGGTCCAAAGTTGAGATACTGTTTAACTTCCTCGTGTCGCGTCGCGAGGATTGTTTTGACAGACTCGCCTTGACCCGGCCGGTGGTGACCGCTTGATTGTCGTCTCCAATGACCACCGACCTTTCGCATTTCGTTCCATTTCCTTTATTTACTTTAATCATATGCGGGGGTGCAGCTGATATTCCCTGCATTCACTCAGAGAAGTTGCAACATTATAATTCGACATCTTTATTCTTTTCTTTAAATATAGCATAGCTGTAAAGAATTCACAAAACAGAAATGTGTGGAACCTATACAAAGTATTTCTTTTTACTGCTTAAAGATGTTGAACGCGAATTCCAATTTAATAAACAAAATTCGAGCGTCAATATTAATGGTTTATCTTTTCAAATATGGTTACTTTGCAACAATACAGACGTAGTTATCTTACTTTAGACGGCCTATTTAACTCGTCTAAGCATATAATGTTCCCTCTAAGACGCGAGCAGCTATTGTGCTGCCTCCCTAAGAAATTTTGTTGACGACATCTCAAGAATTAACCTCGAACATAAATTTTCGGAATAGGCGGCTGTCACTCCTCAAACACGCTATTGACTTTGTTGCGGGCAGTAAAGGGAATAAGACGTCAGTGCTGCCATGGTGTTTATTGGTGAGCGCTAAGTTAAGGCTTGAGTGGTCCTTTGAGTGCGACACTAGACGTTTTTACTAGCAGGTTGACACTGATTATAGCCTGGTATAGAGGATGAGCTGCAGTGCATAAAGTTCGAAAGGACTATATTTACATTTGAAACTTAACTGTTTGGATGGTGGTTGACATAACAGACATGACACTGCTTTAAGGTTATACAATGTTAGTGTAGCGGTAGATGAGCGCATTTGCAAAATATTATTGTATGATAACTCGAAAATTATTGAGCACGTTGTTATTTATTTGAGCATATACGATTTAGTAAAATCTGTTTCAAATATTGAGTATGAAGAGTCTTTTTCATGCATAAATGGCAATATTATAGCCAACCTTACAAATAAATTCTCTCTGGCGCTGCTCATTGCGTGGAAAATATAATTACTTCAATTCACGAATAGTTTCTTGCGATTTGCAAACCCTCCAACGATACTTACTTTCTATGGAGCTGTAGTCCAGCACATTTGTAGTCACAATAATGCAACTCAATTTGTATTAATACTGATTTAATAATCAAGGCATTTTAAGTAGTATTATTCTAAGTACCAATTTATTGTATAGAAAAATTGTTTCAACATACGCGCACATAATCTGTTTCAAGCAAAAACATACCGTAAGCAGGTAATTTATAACATAACATGCAGCTTAGAATAGTGATTGAGGTGGCATCTAGGGTTCTAAAATACAGAATACAGAATCTATTGTCATGTCCGACATATCATGTAATGGTGGCCTTTTGAATTACACAGATTTAATATTATCAACTCTAAGTTTATATTTGACATTCATAATACTTTTACGACTGTCTTTTGAAAGTGATGAATGAAATCTGTAACTGAAAACTACCCGTTTTAATTAATTTTGAAATTCATTTATCTAGAGTGATTTGTTTTAAATAGTAATCGATTTACACTGAAGTATATTTTCGTTTACAAAACTTAAATTTTGTATTTAATATAAAAAAATACTTAGAAAATATTTATTTTTCAACATAAAATTTGATTTATACTCACTTTTTTTTCTTTGTACGACGTAGTATTGATTTTCTGTGATCATTTTTTCCAGCCTTTTTTTATGCAAAATTAATAGAAATATATACTTTTAGCAAACATACATTGTGTAAGATATGCTCACAGTACAAGGTTTTAAAAGATTAATAATGAATCCCATACGTCCTTCGACTGCAGGTTTAAACGAACTTTTGACAATAAACTCGCTCCACCCACAAAATATGAACAAACAAATGAAGACTTAACACTAAAGTGACATCCTTCACTCGACGTGTACACGCGGAAATTCTTGTGTATTTTTTTTATAATGACCAAGTTACGTCTATGACGCAACTCTGTGATTGATTTGATCACGCCCTTCGTAGCTCGTGGGTCAAGAATAGTCAAGAACTCCAACGGAATGTAGGAAGATTCTGCTGAATAGGTAGTAGACGTAATATTTGTTTTTTTATTTGGTGTAGTCTCTTTCGCATACTTAGATGGTTTTAGAGTAATTCAAATACACTTTCGTATTTCTTGAATCGACGATTTATTTATTTAGGTATACGATATTCTTAATATTTTGTTTTTAATACGTATCGTTCCTACTTATATTAAAAGGAACTTGTTTTGTTTGAGCTATGGAAAAAATACTAATATTATTTCTAAATTCGACGTAAGTATTACAATATATTATATAACAATAAATGTCATACAACTTACAAGATATGACGTATTTTCTTATTTATTAATCAATAAGTAAACCTATGAGATACTTGAGTAATGATTTAGAATTTGATAGATAAGTGGATTATATTTAAAATGTGGATAATAGTGTTGGTCTAAATTATTAGAAAGTCCAGGCGTTAAGTAGCCGTTATTCAATTTTTTTTATAGGATAGGGGGCAAACGAGCAGACAGATCACCTGATGGAAAGTGAATACTGCCGCCCATGAACATTTGCAACACCAAAGGAGCTGCAAATGTCCATGGGCGGCAATATTAGTTTATAGTACAATATTTTGTTACATTTAATATATTTTAAAAAATTGCAAACGTGAGAGTTACAGATAGGTAATATAGTATATATTAAGTATGCTTAAAAACAAATTTAATTCATAATTTCAGTCATTGATTCTACTACCGGGTAAGGCTTCTCCCAAAGACTTTGCCTTGATAACATAAAAAGTTCCAGATTCATCAAGAAATAGGAGTGATATGCACTTCCGTTTCGGGCTGACAACTAGTCAAATTACTGGGTAAGAGAGACATCTGTCTAACAATTATCCTCTCGAGTAACGGGCACAGAACAGCGTTGCCAAAAAATATAATTATTATCTTTAGTTATGGGTTTTCTTTAACACTACATAATTATCATGCGCAGACGTGCCGTGCCACCTTAAGGGAAGCCAAATGGTTGTTCTGTATACTTCATAACATTAAAAAGATAAGTTGGTACAGGTACGGTTGTATCGGTTATCTCCAGTTATCGCTTGCATAAGTAATAGTAATTTGTAATAAGTATAATAATTTGTAACACGTTATTATATTTTGCAGGCTTATAACTTTGTACATTTATTTTAATTTTGAATTTTATATTCTTATTGATTACATAGTTTAATTTACAAATATGAGATTTTTTTTTACTTATGACTACTATTATTGTAAAAATAATATACTCGATCTTTATTTATTTATTTATCAGGGTGTACATTTTCAAATAAGGTTCATATATGCAAGCCTTTTACATGCACATTCAACATTGTTGTTGTTAGCATTTAAACAGAAGATAAAAATATACAATAAATGTATGCAAAGAAAAGTTACAATATGATTATGTGTGAATTCTTAGAGAGCATACTGATTATGGGCTCTACGATTTTTAAAATAGTCAATAACATATATATTATTGAGATATTAGCTTTAAAACGGAGAAGTGTGCTTAAAGCACCGTACGAGTAAATGGGTGAAGTATGGAAAAAGGAAAGTTGGGTGAGCTCTACCTACGAGTTAGTTGTTACTGTTACACTAAAATAAAAGTCAATAACTTATTATCTTACAATTTTGCTCTACAAATGTACTACCTAGTAACTTACACAATTCAGATATTTAAGCGCCGTAAACACAAAAAACCAACGTCCACTACCTCAACATCTATACTAATATTATAAAGCTGAAGAGTTTGTTTGTTTGAACGCGCTAATCTAAGGAACTACTGGTCCGATTTGAAAAATTCTTTCAGTGTTATATAGCTCATTTATCGAGGAAGGCTATAGGCTATATATCATCACGCTACAAGCAATAGAAGCGGAGCAGCAATGAAGAATGTTTCAAAATCCGGGGGGAATTTTCTTACTTGGAAATTCCGCTGCGTACGCTGCGTAAACGGTTAAAGTTTCGCAAATGTCATGTATGACAGTATTGTTACCCTTTTAAAGGTCTACAAAAAAGTCGTGACAGCATATGTCTATTTTTTAAGGTTAGCTCCCTATAACATATTTTTTGCTAAAAAAAAATTCTAAAATATTGCATCCTTTTGTGAAGCTATATTCATAAATATGGTATCAGTCCTTATCCAAATAAATACTTTATTTATAACAAGTATTTCATTTTCAACAAATTTGCCCTTTACATCATTCAATTTAAATGAATATCTTATGAGATATCGCAG
This sequence comes from Leucinodes orbonalis, assembly GCA_019425675.1. Classification (NCBI taxonomy): domain Eukaryota; kingdom Metazoa; phylum Arthropoda; class Insecta; order Lepidoptera; family Crambidae; genus Leucinodes; species Leucinodes orbonalis. The sequence goes on from PQWD01005671.1 coordinate 22,648, forward strand.
TTTTAACTCACCTATATAAACGAAGTAGCGGGTAAAAGAGAGCGTTAGGCCCAAGTAACTATTCCACGCGGACGAAATCGCACGCAAAAGCTAGTGTAGTAAAAAAATATGTGTGACAAAACGATTTATTTATCTATGCACACGCGTGGCCAGTATTTTCGTCTGCAACCGGCTTGTGTAAGTGCTAAAACTAGATACATTAGTAAATCAGACGTCTCGACACTAGTGTTTGTTCGAACAATTACAAACTAGAGGCGCCAGCGCGACGCGCTTCAAAGGCTTGTACCACTTGCTTAGGTGATGTACCCAATGATGGAATGTTAAAAAAACAACCAAACGATATTCGAATTTTAAGATATTACTAGTCTTTAGTCATGGATAATCGCGGGTCCTTTGTTGTTTTCTTTTACGAATTGTAATACGAACCGTGTAAATGTATATAGTTTATTATGATAGACATGGAAAACAAGGTTTTAGTGAACTGACGACCTGCATTATATAGATGATGATGCAGAATGTCGAAGGCTTTTAATTAAAACAGACTGATTTATCAGTATAGTATTACGAGTATCATATGCAATTTAAATCAGATTTCCTAAATATATTTTATTTGGAGATTGACATATTAAAATTTTAAGATTGTTTTGTAAACCAATACAAATTTGACATTTAGGTATAATATAAGAAAACAAGTTAGTCGAGATAACTAAGCGCTGGAAGACTAAGAATGTTTAACTACATTTATTTAAGCTTTTATGTGGAATGTTTTTCTCTCTCTTCAACCTATCGCAGTCCACTGCTGGACATCTTTGGCGGCAGTCTTTTGCGCCTGAGATACGGGATAGTGGTTATTTGTTAATTGATTTAAATAAGTTTCTTAAAAAAATATATAAAGGTTAACCATGGCTCTTTTGCCTTAATTTTATTCTAAGAATTCCAACTTATAAGTTGTTTCTATAACGTAAATGTTTGTGGCTATTTGTTATCTTATTTTGATTGTACGTGCGTTCGTTGTGACCATGGCCTTAGAATTACAGTTTACAACTATTTGTATACTCACGCTTTAGGTGTTAACGAGTCTATCTTCCTATTGGACTCAAATCTGTTGATCCAACTTTAGCATACTGTACATAATGATGTAATTACAATGATAACGATGTGCGCCTTTACAAAAAAGATGAAAAAAAGGAACTAACAAATCTCGGAAAGCAAGCAATTTCAAAGGCTGAGTATAATCTCAATTTTACCAATTGTGATCATCAAAGCGGTTACAGTTACTCATGGTTAAATCGGCCGGGGCATATTCATATTAAGAATAAAGTGATCGTTTCATAAAATTACTTTTGGATTTTCATTATTTATGTCTTGAATTTTAAAAAAATTTTTTGATACATCCAGGCTTTATTTTGTATGTCATTAACAAATGGTTGTTAGCTCAGATGAGCTTCTTATCATCTGCCTTCTGGCCTGATGGACCGAAGACTTGTAAATGGTTCCGTCCAAAGTGGGATAAGGAAAATCAACGAACGGCATTACGGATGTAAAATTGAAGAGACCTATGTCCAGTAGTTATAAGATTCTGAAAGGTTAAAGCGAAAATCCATGAAATACAGTACTAAGGATCAGCTTTGCTTTTAACATAGAAAGAAACAAAAAACTTTGAAGCCTTGCAATGCATAGCTATTAAACACGTTCCCGTTCCCTTTGCGTTATCAAGCTCCTAAGATATCGATACATTGATTATCAATTTATTATTACATCGGCAAACGTATTGACGCCGTGCGTTATCTTTCATCACATGTTAGCAACTGCTTCGACATGAAATCTTGTCTATACATATTTATAGAATAGGACTGATCAGTTTGTTTGTATTTTATATACGTGTACAAATTTTGCAAACACTGCTATTACATGAACTAATTCGTAACCCTTTAGTTATCGTTGTTGTTTACATAACTGTTATTTATATTGTAAGTTTAATAGCCAACAGTGACAATCCACGACCTTATCTCACGGACTCCTCACGTATAGCGAGGTTTTGCCAAAAACTCCACACTTGGCACGTGGGCATAAAAAGGCTGGGTCATATTAACCTTTTTCTTAATGGTTAAATTTACCTAGCTTCCTAGACCTAGTTTTTGATGCTTCCCCTATTGAACCTGCGGGTTGTGTAGGGTTGGCAACAACTTTATCCTAATCTGCCGTTACAAGGCAATTTATTTCAGTATCTACAGCCAGAACACCGAGACCCAGAATGGCTAAGTTCTTTACTGACCCCAAATGGGGTTATAACCTGATATATTTTTTAAAACAGTAATTTAAAAAAAAAACATTTTAAAGTCTCCAATGGATCTTATGATGGAAGAATATTATATGGAATATATTCCTTGAGGTATTTTGTATGAATTAAATAAACATAAGTTTTCTTATTGACTGGACTGTCTTTCTATCAAATTAGCCATGTACAAATATACCACTTAAGTGCGTGTCTGCGTGAGAGCATCAATTAAATAACAGATAACTATTGCATAAACTTTCTTCTAATGTACATTAACTATTTCGTTTATAGACTAAATGAATGCAATGTAGTTCAATCTTCTACTGAAATAATTGAGCTGGAAATACTTTAAGATATGTTAGCCTGTGACACTTGACAAGGTTAGTTGACAAAGTGTGTACTGTGGACAAAAAAATACTGATACTTGCTTGGAAAGTTATAAAAATAAATATTAGTACAATATTTATTTCAATAAAACTTATGTATACTTCTTCTTCTTCTTCTTATCGAGTCGATATGGATTCATAAGCTAAATATGGTAACATGACCAATATTGGGCCACTGTGACCGCCCTTTCATTTGCCACCCAGTGGTCCTGAAAATCTCACGAAGATGGACATTTCAGTCAAGACAGTAGGTGTTCCATTTTCTGAGGGGCACCACAGTCGCATATACGGCTTCGGGAATATCCCCATCTTACCCGATTCTTACGCACCGGCCAACACCCGCCCGCAGTGTATCTACCTTATGTATTCATTATTGCTTTTCTTTCAAATTATTGTACCTACTGATAATTGAGTAGTCAAAACACTTCTAATGTGTTAAAAATTTTAAAGCTTAAGATATCTTTATTTCTAATCTATACGCGTGTAGTTTAGAAGACTGTGAAACATTCCAAGCATAACACAGACATACAAAAAAAAATGGGCTATCTTTTTCTTGTATCATAGGCTTATTTTTGTCACTAGTAAATGGGACGGTGGGTGCGCTCATCTGGTGGTAACTGATACGCCTGACCATGACAGAAGCATTGTTGAATGTAATTAATAACAGTGGGTAGTCATTTTTTCCGTCTGCTCTGCGCCCGCCACCAGAGATGACAGATGCCATCATCCCGAAACACAGAAGTACATACCACCCCAATTTCATTGGACGATATCTGGCACTGCGGTGGTACCTACCTAGACGGCTTAGTACCGAGTAAAAACTTCATTATCATATCCGCAAGTAGAAGTACCTATTTTATGTATCAGAAATTCGTCACTAACAATTTTATAAATAAACTAAAGCATTAAGTACCTTTTATAAGTACTAACAAGAAGTTAGATTTGATTAAAATGAATTGGACAGACTAAATTGCACCAATTGGTTTTTCCTATGTATAGTAACTGCGAAGACAATTTAACGTCATTCAATCCGTAAATTTATCGTTAAAGAAATCTTAAATCAATGTATATGCACCACGAAAATTTCAGACATCTTGATTAAGAACTTTTTAAATAATAGACTATTTTAGGAAAAACTGTTCCCGGTAATAAATTATGAATTTCAGCTACGATCTTTATTTGCTAACTATACACAATGCGCAGGCGCAGCGTGACGACATTGACAGTCATGTGGTCAGCTATCGATGTGTCAATGAACTTATTATATGTCCCAATTCGATGAAAGATGTTAAGTGTTGACGTGTGTGTATGGTGGATGAGAACTTTAAAGTGAAAGGATTGGTGCGAATATATTTTTGTTTCATGACTAGTCCAAGTATGCAGGCAAGTCTATCTTGATTATAATTAACGCGTACTTATTCTTCACCATTAAAACCTAAAACGTCCACTGCTGTACGAAGGCCTCCCCTAATTATTTCCACTTATATAGTAAATACATAGTAAATCTATATGCATTTTATCGAATACACATTCAAAGAAATATTTTCCAAGTTTATTTTTTTCCAGACGTATTATACTATATATATTATTATCGTAGAACGTCATTGGCTCAATGGTGTGGACTGTCACCTTCCTACCGGGAGGGCTGAGGTTCAAATCCCGACACGTAGCAATGTGTTTTCGAATTTTCGAAAATATATGTACGTTATGCGACGCTCTTACGGTGAAGGAAAACATCGTGAGGAAACCTTCATGCACGCCTGCGAAGAGATTCGAAGGTTGTGTGTAAAGTCGTCCAATCCGCACTGGGCCTGCGTGGACGACTAAGGCCTAATCATCCTATACGGGTAGGCTCGTGCTCCTCGGTGGGGACGTTTGATGAGCTGATGATGATGATGGGCCATACTCATAAATTAGAGAGGTCTGTATTTAAAATCAGTAGTACTTACTGATGTTATGCTACGCACCCGTTTATTAGGATAATGATTAATTACTATATGGTGTGTTGGCTAACCAATTGTTATGTTAAACCCTTGTTAGCCAATTGATATCGGTGGGTACACGTCCTTTGAATTCAACGTGCAAGATATTTATAAATAATTAATTCATCGAATTCTTGTTTTTACTTGATATTTCGTCGTAAAGTCGTCAATATATTATTTTGATCTTTTGATATGTAAATAATCTGAATCATTGTTTCCGATATAATATTATTCATACTGGAACGTTTATAATTATGAAGTGACTTAAGTACAGTAAGTACTTGTACCAATAACTTCTGGACTCAGTTCCAAGAATTATATACACGTTGCGGTACAGCTTCATTTCAATATCATCTTACTAAATCCCGGAAACTCAAATACCAAAAAACTTGAGTCAGACGTTATGCGAGTCGCGTTTGCCGAGTTTATTGTTCGAAAAAATAATGCCATCAACTTTTTCTTGAGAAATTGCATGACTGATTTTTATAACATAATTTTATTCTGTGGAACAGTGCTAGTAAATGGCGATTAGTCAATTGATAAAATTAATCCAGAAGTATATCTTTCCATTTCTAAAGAAAAAAGTACATATTAAAACTTAAGTAGGTGACAATTAAGTTTCCTCGTTTCATTTGCTAATAAACTTCTACATCCCAATGAATATGAATGATCATATTTATTGGGATGATTAGGGGCCTAAAACTGCAGTGCCGGGCGTGTGCCTGTTAGAAGGCCGGAAGGGTATCGTTAGTTTTCGAGTAGTAAGCACCATCAAAAAGCTTCTTGATGACATATAGCTATTATTGTCAACTATAGACTCCTTATCAGATCCTAGTACAGTTTCCCGCTTGTGACTTGAAATTGTGTTGCAGTATTTATCAGTGTACCTATGTCTCTTTGGGCCTGTACACATTATTACAAACTAAAATCGGGACGTAAGGAGTCCCAGATTCCTCCTTCCAGGCCTCAAGTTAATCTTGGTGCGCCTTGCTGAACAATAAGCAAGGCTCCATCTATTCTCAACACTACCAGTGCGAGGCAGGTAGTTGTCCGAAACCCAATATAAGTTTTATACCCTTAAGAAATCCAAGAATATAATCATTAAAACTGTTCTATTTATGCGATCTTACTGTAATATAACTTGATTGGATTTATTTCACCCATGGAACCCAAATAAAATGAAATGGTTGGACAAAGACACAAGCTATTGATAGTGTAGCTAAATCTCAAAGGGCTAAAGCTAACCTTTTAGCAACTCCAAAACCACATTACTCAGACTTATTTGTGTGGTTGTTAATCACATTACCGTCCGAGTTAGATTATAGCCGCAGAAACTTTAACATGTTTTTAGGTCAAGAGCAGTATGCTAGTAAAACTGGTAAAACGTTTTGGCTAGTAAAGTGCGCCTTGTATAATTAATTAGGAGCTTAATTAAAGAAACGTACCCAAAAGTTTCCACTGTAAAATTTACGTTTACTGTAGTATTTACGCAGTTGTATTGAGTAAAGTCGAGGTAAGGTCGATGGTTTTTGAACAAATGGGGATATTAGGGATGAAATAGACGTAAAATTTAAAGCATCTAAGCCTGTAAAGCGCCTGCATGTAGCGAATACTGCCGAATAGGAAACGTGGCTTTGGGGACAATCACCGAGGTTTCCTTTTTTTTGGATGAACTTTTTGGTCGTGGTTGCAAATAAGTACCGTGAAGGGACTAGTCGAATTTACACAGAGTCGCGACGTCTTATTCCGTGTCTTGCTTAATGACAACGTTTTGCGTGCTTTGAGGCTAGGTCAAAAACTACCCTCATTATAAAAGCAATTGCGGGAAGCCTTGTTAGCCATTTTTTTTGTAAAATATCTAGGTAATATCGCCTAAAGCACATGGCATAAGACATTACTTTCAAGGATGCCGTTAAAGATCACACTCCAAGAACATCCTAATAACCTAACCTTTTAAATGTACCTACTGGTATCTTCAATCCGCCAGTCAAGCTTGGAGATTATGATATGAGATGTTCAGGTAAGGTAAGAATTACATTAGCAAGTTTAAAAATTGGGTAGTACCATTTCTACCATTTGTCTAGTTACAGCTGCATATTTTTCTATAAATAGCTCAATGTTTTGATTGTTTTTATTTGTGTTGAAAATGTCATTAATATTTCGATTAGATTTTGATTAGATTTAGAGAAAGCACTCCATTCTTTCTTAATAACCGTTTTCATGTTCATTGTCACTATAAGATAATTCCACTGCGTGCATCTCTGCAAACAGTGCACAGCGTATGCATTTGACCTTAGCCGACATGGTCAAGAAGCAGACTGCAGTGTATTATTTTGCAACCTTCATGCAGATAGTTCTTTGGATTATTTAAATTGTAAGTTAATCACTTCAGGTAATATTTGACCAACCTATAATTGATACAGTAGAGATAAGATGAGAGATCAAAAATGTTGGTACCTATATATGTTTAATATTTATCTGAACATTGATGTTACTTCTTATATGAAACATTCGATTTAACTGTGACAATTATTGTTGTATAAGCTTCCGAGTAAACAATGAGTTAAATAAAATAAAAACTCAAATAGGACATGCCAATAAAAAATATTGTTGCTGATTTAATATTGAAGTGTTTTTGTATTGTAAAATAACATTTTGTTATTAAATCATTTTAGTTTGGAATCTTTGATTGAGGAAAACGGCGGTTAAACAATGTCAAAGCATCACTTATCGAGGACGCGACGAAGCTAAGATCATACCGCAATATGGTTTCTTGGTAGAAAATGACATAATTTAAAGTGAGGTGTATTGAATTCCATACATAATATTTATATAAATTGATTTATTTTCATCTCCTAGAATAAATTAAAAATTGAGATAGTTATGAAACGTGTGATTGGTGCAAAAAATATGTAGCATGAAGAAGCCTTGTCAAAATCCGTAATACGCGTATAGTAACATTTTCCCACTTACTATGCAAGAACTTTATTGTTTATGTGTATTGCTTTAACAATAAAAACCATATGCAACTGTGAACTTCCATGTTAGTATACCAAGCATTCGTTTGTTTCTCACGTCATCTATGGTATTGGTGAACGGACGAGGTCCTATAATACATCCCATAAACTTAAAATTGCCCGTTTGCTCTTCTTGTGAGAGGACTAATTTCAGCTGTCCATTCTATGTGCTACTCATAGAAATATAGTCGCAATTATTATTGATCTGGTATAGGATTTATCGAAAAGTAATCATAGAATCAAAATTGTGTATGTTTCCATTGTGAAGGGTTTTGTATTCCTTTTTCAAGTATGACTCCTTAGAAATATTAATTGCAAAGATCTATAAGAAACTGAGATCTCAAAATAGCATCTAAGCATTGAATGAAATGCACATTCCAATGCTGATAACATTTAACTATCTGATAATTATCAACTGCGCAACACAAATTGGTATCAAGCGATGGATTTTGAAATTGAACATATTATTTACCTCATTCATACAACGAGTTACTAAGCGCCACAACTCAACGCTTGGTAAGATTCTATTGTCGCCAAAAATACATATATAATACATAGGTTTTTAGATCATGTAGCAGTTGCTGTTGCAGTAAGTACCATGTTGCTTCATGGTAGTGTTTTAAGAATTTTTTTGTCCCACTATCTAGCCAAAAAAAAACAGTGATGTTAAAAATAAATCTAAAAGCGGGAGTAGTAGGTAAAATTAAAAAACTAAGCCAGTTTAGCTGATAGCTCGTTCAGTTGGCAATCGTATTTAATAAGTAAGCAATCGTAATCGGGTCGATCATGGGGTGGGTAAATTAAATGATATATCAAGTCCCTCCGTTCTTAGGAACCATCGTGTCGTTAGGACCTGTCTTAATAGATGTCTAGTAAAACCCACCAATCCAAAGTGGTACCAAATTGGTATTAGATTACAACCTAATCTACGTGCAATTGGACTTTAGGCACTGTTTTGATAAGGCGTCTATACATTTTGTATACAATTCACCCGCGTGTATTGTGATGGTATAACTACACGTTTTCCCTCACGTATAAATATAACATACTATGAAGATACAACAATCTGGTACATGCATCATAGAACGAGGTCGACCGATGTGATCATTAAATCGTCCAGTTCCATATTTTCTCGGTAAATATTTTGTAAAATCTTAAGTAACTCATTATGCGAAGGCACGCGCGAGTTAGGTCTTAACGTTTTCGTATACGGCCGTGTCGAATCTTCAAAATTGTTATGCAAATACTATAATCAAACATACGCATGGTTTTCCGTTAATCACATTTTCAATGTACTAGTTTACTGTAATTACGAATTTGACGTAATAGTATAAATACAATACACGTGCGGACGTTGCTGTATCAATTCATCGATTCGGATATTACAGGTTTAAATATTTGTTGACTTAATTAGTTGTTTGGTGGTTTTTTTAGTCGATGTAAATTTATTTTATTGTTTTAAATACATTAGTTTTGAATTTTCTCATTTGCTTAAATTTAGCTTTATAAATTTTATCTGCATCTATTAAAAGGTATACGTACCTCATAACTATTTTGTTCATCATTCTAAGCTTTCGGCAGGTGCAGCAGTATTGTTTCTAAATTCGTTTTGAACACCTTACAAATAAGACATTTATGAAGTACAATTAATATGCATTACAGTGACATCAAAATGGACTACATGTAAATTTTTCGGAAGGTATTTTTGGTGTTGTCCATGAAAAGCCCTTATAGATTCACTAGGGTGGTGATAAGCGTAGATGGCTCTTAACCATGATATAAAATGCCTTAAGCGAGCAATAGTGCGTCACAAATTAGGTCTCAAATCTCGTTGTCGTTTCGCTAACTAATCTAGGAATCAGTATAGTTAGTGAACTTTGCCAATACCCTAAGGAGGTCATATAACATATATTGTTATTAGATATATACAACCGGTTCAATATGACGTTACAATCAACGTGCACTGATATTCTCAAGGCTCGACGCATCGGTGTAAGAATATAACGATTATTAGAATGGCATCAGCCAACCGCACGCCAGAACAATTACTCGGGATGAATCGACGAGACCGCAGATATTGATGCAACCGCGTCGAGAACTACCTCTGAGTTCGGGTTCCGGGTTTGGTGACCCGTTAGGGTAGGGTATGAAACTATTTTCAAAGTGTCCTGTCATACAGAAATCGGAATTGCAGTGGAATCAAGGCTCACTTAAGGCACATATAATTTAGAATTATAATGACCTTGTAATTTCATTGTGACCTTTAGACAGTCGAACACACATATTGACGACCCATTTGATGTAATGGTTGAGACGTCGGCTATTACACCAAGGGTTCCGGGTTCGATCCCCGGGCAGTACAAACATTTATGTGCATGAAATTGTGCATGAATTAATAATAATTTTACTTTATTTATTTTTAAAATAAGTGCTATCCACCGATATATCAAACTAACAACAAAAATAATTAACCTTGTTACAAAAGCTTACAGTATTTACTTACAAAAAATTTTATAAGTATATGAAGTAAATGAATATTTTCATTAACTCTAATGTGCTACTTTCATTATCGTTTGAAGTAGATACGAAGATTATTTTTAGCATACAGTTCCTATGATATATAATTTTTTGTAACAGCATATAAATAAAAAATAGCAACATCTGTCGAAAATAAAATTAATCCAAAGATAAAATTTAATACAATTGATTACGTGAAAGATATATTTTGCATTCGATTCTGTCTGCTTTAACTAAGTATTTTTTTAAACGATTTTTTCTATCTAGCTGAGTCTTGTCATAGTCCTCTTTCTTACACTTTTGACGGTTCTTGACGTTTTTTAATAATCTGTGTAGTGGTAGATAACTGTTCATTGTTCCGTACCGTTTCACATATTTATGTGTTAATAAAGTAATTTTTTTCATGTTATTTCTGCCTATTTATGCATTTATGTATTATTTATTAACGTATATTAATCTTAGTATTGACACTAAGTTTAATTTTTTTGTAGCTAATGTTTTAATTATATGTTTTTTTATGTCACTCACTCGCCATAGTTACAGCTAGAAAAACAGTGCTGCAATAATTCTTATGTCTTTCTTATATTCATTTCAATGATAATTTGCAACCAATAAATCTTCTTTTTTCTTTTATCAATTTTAAACAAAGGCCTTCTTTAATGCAATTCAAGATAACGTAGTTGCAATTATCGGGTGGTTTGTCGCTCGCTATTTAGCAAAATGAATAAATGGCGTGTAGTTGAAGCGAGTACCTAACGTAAAGTTCCATATTTACCTACAGACAGATCGACAGAGTTCCTTACTAATTAACATCAATAAGTTTTGTTCAAATGAAAATCCGTGATTACTTATAAAGAATGCGATTATTAATGTTATCAGTATCTACGTATATCGTAGATTACAAGTTAGACATGAATATTTAAATAGCCCTTTATTGTCATAAAACTGCAAGCCCGTGGTAGATATAAAGTAATTCATTGTGGGATTAAAATAATTCACAAAAAACAAGCCATAAGTAAAACAGGCAAGTGTGCATGGCACGAATATATTTTATTGAGGTACTTTGACTTCAGATTACGATTTATTAAATGAAACCTGGATATATGTCAACAAAATGCATATAAACTAAACTATGTTATCAAATATTCCTTGCCACTTTAACTTGCCAATCCTGGACTATATCGGTCACTCTAGATGTCTTCGTTCCGGTTCTTAGTGTAAAACACTTAGGTATCATTGGCTTCTGCACAGCACGTCAAGCAACCTTGAGCCTATTTAGAAACCCTTAGTAAGCGACCACGTATCGCTTGCATAGGAAATTGGTATGATATGCGCTGCTCATTCTTTGAAACGCTTCATCTGAATGATTCTCTATTACTACCCCTGTACTGCCCATCCTAAATCGATTTGACGAGAATCCCACCCATGTATAATTTTGGACTGCTGTAATAAGTTTTCAAATAAATAATGTTTTCTGACTATATATTTTATATGTTTAACTTTTTAGATAATAATATATAATATGGCGTATCTTAAACGTTATGAATAAATTAAATCAATCAAACACAAAATTGGAAACATAGCTCAGATATCATTTTTAGTTTTATTATACTGACAATTATAACAAAAATTCAAAGATTTGAATCTATGCCGAAGTATACTTTGATGAACCTAAGTACGGTTACAATTTAATAAGTGTTCAAGTAAGACAAAGGCCTTATATTTCCAAAGTTATTATACCGAGAAGACTTTAGAATCCCACGGAAAAATAACAATATTATGCAAAAAACATATGTATTCCGTTAATACAAGGCTATTACAACCTCGGCCTTCACTGAAGGATCGTACACGCCCCTTTAGTTAAATAAACAGCTAAAGTGTATTTGTGGAAAATTTGCAAGAACATCTCTGTAGATTATTAAAAAAAACAAACGTCTATATACATATGTAACAGAATTAGGGCGGAATTTTCAATATTTATGACTTCCATGATGTAATAGGTCATTAACACGTGTGTTTTTATAATAAAGGATTACGACTTCTTCAAATTGTACTAATACACGTACATACATATGCTATGATTACAATACATTATTGTGTTATATTTCATGGAAAACTCAACGCGTAATGGGTCCAGAAGCTGTTACGTGAACTTCCGTAAAAAAACTTATCCAAATGAATACTTAGTAGCAGCACTAAACTGATCAGATATATGAAAACATACTTGTGTAAGTGACTTTTCATGCAAGCCTTTAGCCACCATAATGAGTTTTAAGCAGACTTGCGGACGGAAGCATGTTTTATCGGAACATTTGCACTGATACATGCAATATTCAACTGTGCAGGTTCCGGGAACTCGGATCAAATGAAGTTTTTGTGTAACGATTACAACAAAGTTTTGGTGGTCATTCTGTAATCATTTCGTTGAATTCTATTTTGAGTTCGAACTATAAGTGGGTTGGAGATTACGTTGTTACATTATTTGATGTCTTCACTCTCTGTCTCTTGACCAGGCTTGAGCAGACAGCTTGAGAATAACTTCGTTCCGTTGTGACTGATTATAATTTTTAAAGTTTAAGATTAATTCTAATCATGTAATTATTGTATATTTCTTATAATTGACTAGTAGTCAAATATAAAGAATATAAAATTTTGCAAAGTCAAAGGCACTAAACTTTTCTTTTAATGCCTTTTATTTATTTCTTGAAAGTCAGACATTTTAAATCTAAAAATACTGGAGTTCATTTGAACATAACTTTACTAAGTACTGCTTTGTCAGACTTAGTTATGATGCTTACATTTTCTGATGACACTTCGGAAAGCCAAGTTTTAATATTAATATTATAACTAAATATTAAAACTTCTAATTATAACTATGATACAAAGTCTTGCATATAATATGAACTCAAAATATTACTAGAAATTACTCCATAACTTAACGTTTAAAAATAACATACATTAACAAAGAAACGCCACCTTGCGTGATACCGAATGTGGTGACGCGGTTCGAATCGGGGTTGGGGTCGATCAATTAATCTATTTGTACAAGCCTCTGAAAGTTTATTCGTGTCTAGATATAATATTGGTGGGGGACGTCCTTGTCGTAGTAGAAGCAATTGAATTGTGCTACAATGACATAATGTTGTGAGCGTCGGTGGCTCAATGGTGAGGACTGTCGCCTTCCTACCGGGAGGGCTGAGGTTCAAATCCCGACACGTACCAATGTGTTTTCGAATTTTCGAAAATATATGTACGTTATCCGACGCTCTTACGGTGAAGGAAAACATCGTGAAACCTTCATGCACGCCTGCGAAGAGATTCGAAGGTTGTGTGTGAGCCGTCCAATCCGCACTGGGCCCGCGTGGACGATTAAGGCCTAATCACCCTATACGGGAAGGCTCGTGCCCCTCGGTGGGGACGTTTAATGAGCTGATAATGACAATGACATAATATGGCATATAAATCTGTGCTATTTAAAATTATTTAAGACCACGCTAATGGTTGCTCGACTTTAACTCCTACAGTGGGATTGAAGTAAATGAACAACATGACATGTTCTTTTTTACGTTCCTTGTAGCGTAATGGTTGAAAAAATCGACTTTGACACCGAGGATTTCGGGTTAAATCCCCTTGCAGTACAAATATTTGTGTGCAAGAACAAGTCTGTTTATATTGGCCTGAGTTTCCTATTTACAAATATGTATGTATTTGCTATAAGAATGTTTAAAATTCCGTACTGCAAGCATTTAACTTTAATTCATTTACACAACTCTACTTTGTAATAGAATGAAAACTAAAACTGTTTTTAAATGAGTCTTCTCCTTGACACCGAAGGGGCCAAAACAAACTACAATATAATATTATGTTGGGGGACCAGTGAACATATCATTTTAAAAGTCAAGGGGCTGAAAGTGGACTTTACGACCTAGGTCCTCTTAATTTCAGTCTTTGTATTAACCTCACGTCTGTTCCGGTATCTCTAGGAAATGTCTAACATATTTTCTATTTTTGTCTCGATTTGCCACTGTTACGCAAATAAAGGATTTATTGTTTTATTTTCATGAAACACAATTTCCTTAATACCATGAATTCGATTAACCTACTATACAAACAAGAGTTTTATAGCACTACTCACCTAAATCTTATGTAAATTCTAACGAAATGTGTCTACAGACAATAACTACGGGATTATGCATATGATTTCAAATATCTCATTTATATGGTGCTATTAAGATAATGTAATATATTTAATAGAGCCAGTGAGCATTATAATTTTATATGGACAAACAAATATTTGATTTCGCCAGTATTAACATACTCAACTAGCTGGAGATACATTCCCGACATGTGCTAAACAATAAAAGATTGACCAACAACTGATTGAAGTTTGAAATAAATCGATCAAATATAAAGTTACTTATTTTCCCTTAATATTTTTTTATAAAGACCACATTCATATTATGGTAAAAGATATGTGCATTTTTTTCTACGACTTATGTGGTGTAATACTCAAGATGTTACTACATTAAGCTTAGACCCGGCTAGACATCCTTGCAATACAAATATTTGTGGACATGAATGTTTGTTTTCGGTTAAGTGATTATATATATATATGTATGTATTTACAATGATCGTCGGTGGCTCCATAGTGTGGACTGTTGCCTTCTGATCCGCCACGTACAAATGTGTTTTCGAATTTTCGAGATTATATGTACGCTATACGACGCTCTTACCGCAAAAGAAATAGGATGTCTACATACGTACAGTATTCTTGTTCGTTCAGTCAATAATTAAAAATATACTTCTCTCATTCTCTATGGTAAATACCAATGCAATGGTGCGATTATGAAATAATCTATACGAATATTTTCCATATCGCAACCAACCTTTACAATTTGTGCACTATTAGATAAAAGTATCTTGTAGGAGCCGTCCGTTTGAATATTCATAAGGAACCTTGACCAGTAGATTCGTCTGATGCGAACCCGGCCCGGTAATGACGTGTTCAACTCACGTCTATGTTAATTCCAATTTCACCTATAGAATAACTTCTGAGAAAATTCCGTTAGTTCCGTCACACAGCTTCAGTAGGATAAGTCAACATATGGATTTTTGAAAATCAAGGAAGGAAAATGAATTTTCAAGGACTTTGAATTTACTTATGTTATACGTATTTTATGCTTAAAGACAAAAGTCTTTGAGCAATGCGTCCTACCCGTGCTAACATACGCAGCTGAGACATGGACACTGACTGCGGGATTGGTTCATAAGTTCAAAGTCACTCAACGCGCAATGGAGCGAGCTATGCTTGGAGTCTCTCTTAGGGATAAGATCAGAAATTATTTAATCCGTAAAAGACCTAAAGTTACCGATATAGCCCGCCGGATCAGCAAGTTGAAGTGGCAGTGGGCTGGTCACGTATGTCGCAGAACCGATGGCCGTTGGAGCAGACGAGTTCTGGAGTGGAGACCGCGTCTTGGCAAGCGTAGCGTAGGACGCCCTCCGGCCCGATGAACCGACGACTTGCGAAAGGTCGCTGGTGGAAGCTGGATGACAAAAGCGGAGGACCGGGATGTCTGGTGCAAAATTGGGGAGACAAGTCCAGCAGTGGACTGCAATAGGTTAAAGAGAGAATACGTATTTACAGGCTTTCGAATTAGGAATTCGGTCAAAATATAAACCCTTTTTTCTCATTAAATACAGACAAGTTAACAGACATCCGTAAATTCCTTTTTAATCTTTACTCAGGAATTCATTTTTGATCAATTAAAAGAATTTCTTATTACTAAAATATCTTTGTTTATTTCATAACATTTTAGAGAGAAGTTTTCATCTCAGGGATAGAATCAGAAACGATGTAATCCGTAGCTTTGCGGACCAGCAAGTTGAAGTGCCAGTGAGCTGGTCATGTACGTCGCAGAACGAAAGGCCGTTCAAGCGTAGTGTAGGACGCCTTACGGACTGTCAACTTGCGATAGGTGAAGATTGGATATGAAAAGTGCAGGATATTGGTCCTACACTTTTCTCATCCAATCTTGGAACCTGTCTAGGAATGGGGGACATAGTATATATAGTAGTACATCAGTAGACTGCAGTAGGTTGATGAGGAAGAGAATTTTGAAACTTTAGTCTCATAATAATACATAGATTTGTACTATATAGGACTTATTTTGTTTGTATGTTCGCTCACTTAAATATAAAATAATAGTAAATATCAATGTATCTCAAATACAATAATTAAATATATCATTAATGTAAGACACACGATTTTTATTAGTCTTTGAACGATTCATTTCGTATATACCATGCGTGCCTCTAACTAAGGGAAACACTATTGGTAATGTCATTCCCAATATATAGAAATCACCAATAGATATCACGAAAATGCGATCACAGTCAGTGATAACCCAAAGATACAATCGACAGACAAGAACCGTAAATCCCCGGACAAGCGCCATCGTAAATTAATGCAAATGTCAATTTGGAAATCACAAATGTGACCACAATGAAAGCGAAAATATATTTCCCATCCGAACGAAATTCGATGTCGCTTTCTACGACGCCAACCTACAACGTGGATATGTGTCAGTGGAATAGTTTTAGGACTGAAGATAAATATTGAATGTCATATTGACGCCCAGGGATATCCAACTTTCTGTTAACATCTTAAAAAGTTATTGTCAATTGAGAAATGTGAACAATAACGCATTTTTAACATGATTCATTTTAAAAGATAAAATGTGGAGTTTTGATTTCGTCAACGCATTTGTTTTCATGGAAATAATTATTTAAGGCAATGGAGGACCAATTACTTGAATTAGAAAGGTTAACAGCTGCTTATATAGTTTCCAAAAACTTCAAATGTCGAAACGACACATATATTTTTCAATGATATTCTGTATGTATAAAGGTACATACGCCATCCGTGCCTCAAAAACGAACCGCCGAAGAGAGTACAGTTTGTACTCTTTTGTTTAGGTAAATGTGTTCGATATTCGAAATATGTGTACGTGTGATGTCACTGCATTCGGAATACTTTTTTCGATTGTTTTGTGAGCATATCACGAATCTATACCTTTTTACATCATTGATATTTTTACAACTTAAATAGATTCGAGTGAAGATGAATAATATTTCACATGAAATTAACAACACCTTTCTTAGAGTGGATTGTTATTAACGCATTCATTTTTGTTTAATTATAAGGAGATGCAGATATTCATGATTTACCACTGACACAGATTTCACAATAATTTAATTTAGAAGTCACTTTTATCGTTTTTTCAACAACAAGACCAGTGTTATCATGATATACAAATCTCCATAACTAGACATGTGCCTTCATTAAAATTGCTAATGTTCAACAGAAACAAAGGTGCGGACTATTAATTATATTTTATTTGACATATTACTGCAAATTCCTCAGATATGTATCTACCTCCATGTAGATACCCAATAACTATTTGTCGAAACAATAATTTATTATCCATTTATGTTAATGGCAAGACTAGTAGGCGACATAAGCTGGTTTTATGGAATTTTCATTCGTTACTTTATTGTTTTTTTTCGGAATGTCAAGATAATAGTATCTAAGGCATGATGATAAAAGAATACTTATTGTTTCGAAAATCTGTATAATGTATTCCGATTAATCTCACAATCTTTACGATGAAAAACTACAAACATGTATTTTATATGGTTTTAAGAATCCTTCCCATGAAGTCCATGTTATGGTTTTATATATTTAAAATTGGTAGACAAAGTTTAAGAAGAAATGACAAGAATCAATAGTAAGTTAAAAAAACCTTCTGAAAGTTTTATTCTCATAGATTCATCCAATAAGTATTAATGGCAACTACAATTCGACTTCTTACTAAAATACTTCTGCCGTTGCTTTAAGTCTTATGTCCATCTATAACTTTACATCACATGAAGTTGGAAAGTGTTCATTAGTATTAATGGGTATTTAAATCAAACAGTTACGTATTCTTATTCAAGTAAGCTATACAATTTCACTGCCTTCCTCCATTTGATAGTTGAAACCAAATATAATTTATATACAAGTCTTTAGTGATACGACCGCCCAGTAGCTATAAATTGAACCAAGTAGCAAAACAAAAAACTACAATTAACAGCTATAGGTAGACGTAATGTCATGTAAATTGGCAATTTACAATCAATATTGTGAGCCGTTTCGCTCAAATATAGTAATTTGATTGGAATTTTATTATGAAATCCGTTTGATATAAAGGTGAGTTAATAAACAAAACCTTTAAATTTTGTGATAAGCTTTATAGCTTGCCTCCGTGCTCTAATGGGTAAATCTCTAAAATTGGATTCGAATTTATCGTCTAAGAACATATTATGGTAAAATTCAAGACTTATTTTTATAGTTAAGCTCAGCTTATTCAGTTTAAATATCTGTTCGTTCTCCCATTTGTAATGTCAATTTTTTTATCCAAGTTAAAACAATCATCAATTATGTGTATCAACAGGCTAGGCAACAGTGTTCAAAATATATTTAGATATTTTTTATCGTTGCTATCAAATTTATAGTTATAATATATACGGTATTCATTTTTATGGATTACTTTATGTGGATTTAAGTTGCAAGAAAATACTATAATATACTGATGGAATTATCTAGAACATTTGCTTCTCAACCCCAATGGGAATCAAATGTTGGGCGTCAACAATAGAAATTCTATTGACTCTGGTGGTAATCAAAGGGTTACAACATTTATTTCATTGGTTGAACTATATTACAACTAAAAATCTTATTTAAATTCCGAAGAGTATTACTCATACGTTAAAAGAACATTTCACATTGGCATTCAAACCGAAATTTCATCTATTACAACGCGTGACAATCTAACCGAAAATAATTTACCACACACAATATTCCCTTCGATTCCTTTCGTACACTTCCTTATTTGTATTCATACAGGTAGTGTGCCCAATGTGTTCACATCGGTATGACCGTGCGGTCTATCGATTTACAACTGATATCAATTTGTAGTTAACGTACGCGGTGAGAATATTAAATAGCCAGACGCGGGTCATGGTGATACTCTACCGTGGTCTTCTTAGTCTAAATTCGGTCGCTCCAAATTATGGCTTTCTTCTTTAGTGATTTCGTTTCGCATAGTAATGTAATAGCTAATTTACCTTTGGCTTAGTGTTTTATTTTTCGCATGTTTTTGCGTTTCTTGTTTTGTTTTTGTGAATGTGT
Source organism: Leucinodes orbonalis (assembly GCA_019425675.1). Lineage (NCBI taxonomy): Eukaryota > Metazoa > Arthropoda > Insecta > Lepidoptera > Crambidae > Leucinodes > Leucinodes orbonalis. The sequence goes on from PQWD01005671.1 coordinate 42,060, forward strand.
GTGGTTAATAGATGAAATAATTATTTCTTGCTCAGTATATTCCAACAATGATAATGACATTCTAAAGTATACTCAAATAGTGAGATTTTATTAAGTAACGTAAATATTATAATAGGAAAAGTTACTCTACAATAAAAATACTGGGTGCTTCTAGTAGCTTGAAAAGTATTATGTATGTAGTGCGAAGACTTGACAAGCTCAGGGATAGCTTTCAAAATGTTTTTTAATTAGGCGTGACAGTCATTATGAGAATCATTATAGAACATTATCAATTTTCAATTTGCGTCCACGTCATTGATCACGTCTTTGTTAGTCATATTGGGAAGTCCCCACAACTTCCTAATGAAAAAAGCAACAGAGAAATTATCTTCCACATTATAACATTTCATGCATTTACTAAAAAACTAATTAAGACGACACTGGTTGTGTCGATAAGTGCACAAGTAACCTGTTTGTTCATTTGTGTATTATTTTGTGTGTGTGTTTGTACTAACAATATAATAATAAGGATGTGCCTACTAATAAATAGATCAATTGTACATTCATACATATAAATTAAATTGCATTGTGTGCTGTTAAAGTTGAAATAACCATTTAATTCTTCATGCATATGAATATTTATTATTCTTCTAAGTACATACACCGAAATACAAATTTTTAAAATTTTTGTCTATCTGTCGTCCTTTGTTTTGTATAATCTCTGAAACTGCTGGACAAATTTGAACGGAATTTTTTGGCAGGTAACTGATGTAATAAGGAAAATCTTACGCTACTTTTATTTTCGCTGTGAGCGAATAACTTATACCGCGGGTAATATCTTGGGACTTGTTAGAAATAAACTTTATTTCTTCTTCCTATCATTGTCATTATCTTGCCACCATCTCGCTCGCTTACCTTATCTTATGGTGTGAGTTTTACTAACAATAGGCTTAGTGTCTTGTTATTAAAAGTACACTCACATAAAATAATATCTCAATGAATTAGAAAAATTAAATAATGTTATGGAATGTTATTACTATAAAACTATAATTTGTCATATACTCTAAGTTCCTCTCTTATGTCGTATTAGTTACACAGTAACTTCATATTTACGCTTCACTTCAATTTTGGGCTGAGCCTTTTTCCAATGATAAAGAACATACTGTTTGCTACTAGAATAACAAAACACCTATTTGATCAAAATAAATTGCAATAAGTCTTATAATATGTCAATTAAACCGCGTGCAATATCATAAAACGTGTTGTAGTAACATCGCATTAAATCTATTCAGTTCCCGGTTGTGTCTCCATTAAGACGTTTGAATTGCACTATATAATCAGTTATTGGCTTTAATATTATAACGTTGATTAACTTGCGACGCGTCTTGAGGAAAAATGATTGACACGGAAGGAATGCTAGATAGCAGCTGAAGGGGTAATCATAGATTAAATACGTGGCGATAACGGCATAAAACTTATATATTATACGCTAATTATGAAAACACTCGACTTTGTATATTGCGATCTAACGGAGGCTACGTCGGTGACTTGTTTAGTTGTCGCGAGAAATTCAATGCGGTCTTTGTACGATACCAAATACTTCAAATGTGACTTTTAATAAAGGACTGACTTTACATACTACTCGTATAAACGCGTTGCAAAGCAAACAGGCGATTGTTACGTAGTTATTGCCATCTAAAGTATACCAAATTTAGAAGATTTATTCTGATTGTCTTTGTAAGTTAATTATGTAATCACAATAATTTATACTGAAATCTGGCTCATAATATATTATCGTAAATAATAGATTTTCAATTGAAGGAATTACTTGTTAAAGTCAAACTTCGGTAGCTGGAAATAATAGATCAGCGTGGAATATGTTAGGCATTAACAAAGTTTTCCGAATTCTTATTTTAAATATTGTACCGTTTATTATGATACTTTTTAGGAGCTAAGAAAAGGTTTCAAGTAGGAAGTCAAAGTTGTATATATTATCCATGTTTTACGAAAAATTAAGTATTCATAGTTATAATAATAGTTAATAATAGTTCTTTATTTCAGATAACTCCAAGATCCATAAAGTGATAGCAAACAAAATATATGAAAACACTTATATTTTGGATTTATTCAGAGTTATGTTTTGATGACCCATTTGGTGTTGCGGTTGAGAGGTCGGCTGCAACACCAAGGGTTCCGGGTTCAATCCCCGGGCAGTACAAACATTTGTGTGCATGAACATGTCTGTTTGTAATGGTCTGGGTGCTTTCTATAATACGTATATATTTACAAAAAAAAATGTATATAAGTATGTTTATCCATTGTTTAGTACCCATAATACAGATTTCACGCATAACTTGGGGCTAGATGGCGCTGTGTGAATGTCAGTGGATTATTATTATTTATTCTTCACTGTTATTTTTCTGATACACTTGGAATAGCCAATAAAGCATTAAGTCGGTAATAAACTAATTCTTACAGACGTTCCACGGCGCCACGGTCGTTTTGTTATCGAATAAGTGCTTTGAGATGAACCGCGATTTGCATGCCTTGGTTGTACCGAGAGTTTCTTGCCCATTTTAAAATAATTTGAGTTTATTATTTTTATTGTGCGAGGTTTCATCGATAATAATACTTACATAGTTTTCGCTGATGAGCTGCCATCACTAAAGCGACCCCAGTTTCTACAAATCACTACATTCATAATGAAATTAAGCCGAATGACTCTTCGCATTGCTGTTTCTAACTTGCTGTGTTATTTTAATAATATTTGTTTGCAGAGTAGGTGATGGTAGGAATGATGTCAATTTTTCTTTATTTATATTTCTCATCCACAGTGCACATTAAAGCTGCTGTAAATATGAATACATCGTCGAGAAATTACACTTTGCTTCTTTGTATTAAGGTAGAGGTACATATTTAACGACCGCTAAAATGTATTTCTCCTTTGAGCAAGTAACAAGTAATTAAAACTAAATTTGTCATTTAGCTCCTTGTGTGTCTCATACCGGGTACCGATACTACCGTATCTCGATTGTTTTGCATATCACGCACCGGCTGCGTCTGATGCGAACAAATTAATGATCAAATGGAATCTGCGCGTACCGAAGTCATCCCATCGCTTAGCGACGCCACTCAAACTCCTTATCAACGTAAAATGGTTCCGTGCTATTTTTGCGGCTTCTTTTGGGTACAGTGGTATATTTGTGAAAAAACTTAGAAAGAAAGAAAGCAATGTTTAGACAGAATACAATAGTGAAATGATGATTGCCCTCGCGATGGGTTCTGAATTCGTATTAAATGCCCAGTACGTAATATCTCCGTGACCATCAAGACCTTTCACAAAGCCTGAAGCAGAGTAGCCTGGTCCGTTTACTGCAACCTATCCACTGCTTGGTAAATATAAGTCGTCCCCTTTTTGCGTCATATAAACCTTGCCCCATTGTTTTGTTCCGCACGCATTTACCACAAAATTCACTCGACTTTAACAATTTATTTATCTACTGTTGGTGTTGATTTGTACGATTTCATTCACACCCTCGTTATTTCATTATACTAGAACGAATTATATGCGTCTTGCTTACTTGTTATATTATATGTCACTCTAGTTTAGGCTTCATGTTTATTTTTAGTGTCTTCCAAAGCTATCGGGGTGCTGTCATAATATTGAGTAACCCTAAAAACCATCGTTAGCAAAATTTGTCCATGGCGCTACCATCAAAGCATACCGTTGACAAGACTCGATGAAAAAATAATAATTCGGCGACATGATTCAATTACTGTCCTCGCCAACTGCGTCCATCAATCACACTTTAACTGTATCATGTTTTTTAGTCTACTGACGTCTTAGCAGACCGCCTTACGGTCCGCGATGTGTCAATGTTTTTTATCCCATTAATTGATCACCGTAACTTGGATGCATTAACATACTTGTGTACTTCAGTAGGGACGTAACGCAAGAGCGAGATTAGGTGTTCCTTACAAAGCAGGAACTATCTTGGCATTCATCAAAATCAATTTTACTAAATTAAATAAAGTACTTATTTATTTCTTGAGAATACGTGAAACTTCATGATAATTTTAGCATGCTAGTGCTAATGTTGTTGATGTAAACACTAGATTCATTTTAGTATCCTGATGTTTATTTGAAAAAAATGTGTGTGCATTGCTGATAAATCTAAATAAATTAATAAAATTAAAACCTTAAGAACAACTATTTATTATTGTATAAAATTTAAGTAAAGATTTTTAAAGTATTATTATTATATATACTTTGATGTCGATAACTACTTAATGGAATGTAGTGCAAAAGAAAAACCAACCTCTATTAAATTTTGTAACGATAAAACGTTTTCTAACATTTAAATTTACTCAAAAGATTTCATTATTTTTTATTAGTGAATAATATTCTGCAATTGCATAATGGTGAAACATTTACTTATCAGATTGAAGATATCGAACTTCTATTGCTTTTTATGTAGCAGGTTCATTCTCATCCACTTAACATCTATACTAATATATAAAGCTGAAGAGTTTGTTTGTTTGTTTGTTTGAACGCGCTAATCTCAGGAACTACTGGTTCGATTTGAAAAATTCTTTCAGTGTTAGATAGCTTATTTATCGAGGAAGGCTATAGGCTATATATCATCACGCTACGAGTAATAGAAGCGGAGCAGCAATGAAGAATGTTTCAAAATCGGGGGTATTTTTTCATACTTGGAGCTTCCGCTGCGTACGCTGCGTAAACGGTTAAAGTTACACAAAAGTCATGTATGAGAGTATTGTTCTGCTTTTAATGGTCTACAAAAAAGTCCGCAACAGCATATGTCTATCTTTTAAGGTTAGCTCACTATAACATATTTTTTGCTAAAAAAAATCTGAAATTGACCCCGAAACCTTCAAAGTTGGAGGGAGGGGAAATCGTATGTATAGTGATAAATGCAAGTACCGTGTTATCCCGAATTTAATGCGAGCGAAGCCGCGGGCAAAAGCTAGTAAAGAAATAAAACACGATGACAACTGCGTTTAGTTAACAAGCGTTATACACCTTCTTGCACTATTCCCAATATGTCGTACGTCACTTCCTATTTATTATTCTAACGCCCTGTTCAGAACTTTGGAGTGTCCAAGCACACAGTTACCTTGGATTGATATTGAATAAACATTGTCACAATGTTCTGATGACTATACTGATGTTACCAAGTGACATCTACAGCCCACGCTCCCGGGCCCTCGACAATTACATCCAATGCGTTTTATGCATTAAAATTGTTTTATGAATTCATAGTTCGATTAAGATTTAATCTTGATAAGACGGTCCTTTGTGGACTATGTAATTAGTCTTTATGAAGGCATAGGATCACGATTACGATAATGCTTTAAGATTGGCATGTGAGAGAGTCATAAAACTTAAGTGATGGGGTATAATTCTAAACTAGCCGACGATTTATGTGTCGCTGAAAATTTTCACGACGTTGATTAATTACTGACTCTATATGGAAATTAGAAGCTCTGATGACGTTTATGACTTCATTATCTTTGAATAAGTCACTGTAAAAGAGGTATACTTTAAAGTATCTAGGTTTGCCTAGCAAAAACAAATATATTCTACTTCTTTTAGTAAAATAAACGGGTATAAAAGACCTGACTGATTAGATCAACAGCGACAGATCAGTGGTCCCGGTTATCGGGTAGTATATTGTATAGTGAAATTTTCATCCTCCCTTCAAACTAGTTGATGGTTGCTCTAGAGTTGGTTCGGTAATATGCTTCAGGCGGGCGAATTTATGAACTCTGTTATGTTGGTGTGTACAACTTTAAAATACTTCCCAGATCTGTTTATAAATATCTACAGATACAATAGCAAAACAGCATAAATGGCGTGATGTATTTCCGCCATTTAGGTAAGGAGTTTCCAAACTCATACATACTCTTACAGTACACTTTACTTACGGAAATACCATATTTTTAAACCTAAAATTCATAACAACACACGTAGAACATGAACACATAAAGTCAACTACATAAAATCCAAAGTGGAACACAAACTCATTCAACAGATCTTACCATAACCTCGTAAAATTGTGCGCCCGTAAAAAGTGGCGTAATAGTAACTTAAATGAAGACATAAACAGTCAGCACTAAGGGTACTAACTGCTTCGCTCACTTATACCAATTTAGTTTACCAACTATCCCGTATATTTATATAAACATACGAACACTATTTAGTTTTAAAAACAAGTTACATAGATTACTTTAAGACAAATTTAGGACTACTCTTTTCATACAACCTTTACCGGTGATATATCACAATTTCATTTTATTTGATTCTTATATCATAGATCAGCAAACAAGCAGATGATGAACCCGATTACGATCCTTTAGTTATAAATTATTATAATTATAATCTTTGTTTGAAATAATTGACACATTACTAAAATTCTAAATGGGTGTACAACTATTTCGTTGCCTATATACGACTAAGTCTAATTTGTCACGAATAGTACTTGTCACCTAAATAGTGTAGTGTTTAGTATTGAAATTAGTACGATTGTGAGTATAATAACGTATTGTACATTCGCAAATGTCTTCCGAGCTCCTTTGTTACCTTATAGCGGTTAATTAACAAGTGCCTTGTTCAATGTTACAGTTGCAGAGAACGTGAATTGCAATAATCTGTTATGTTTTGCAACTTGTGAATTACCTCGAAACTTCTGAAGTTCCGGGTCTGATTCCAATTTGAATCTGAATTGGAAAATATATTGCCCTAAGATTATTATTTAAAGAAAACTTCTGGGAGAGGTCATTGTGTTTTTATTTTATAGAAGAGGAGGCTAAAGCATGAGAACCGTAAAGAAAAATCTTATATTTTAAAAATGTATGAATAAATAAATATATGTTAACAAATTGGGTGCTGCTACACGAGAACTATTATCGTCCAGCTGCATATGAAGCTAGGTAAATTAATGAAATGTAACCAGTGTTATGATTTGAATAAAATTCTATATGCTATAACAGCCTACCGCGATTTCGCAATCATGTTTCCTTTTTTTGGTATCAAGGCAAAGGAGTAGATAAAATATCACAGTTCGTTAATCAAATGAAATATTCTTAAATATAATAACACCTTTCAAATAACGAAGTCTGTATCCCCGACCACAATACTGAACATAATTTTCTGTGCACATTAATCTCAAAAGGAAAAATATCACAACAAATCTCCTTATACTGAACACAACACCAGTCCTCGAAATATTTTATAGCCAATTCAAAAATGTCTTCATTACTACAAATAATTCCTTTAAGCTGCTTCGGAAGCAATAAACGCTGTCGTTTCACAAGGAGAATAAAAGAGATTTATTGAGAAAGCAGAGCTGCAATAACACCTTATTAAGTTGTATACGTTCGCATTATGCGAACATCGTATTTTTTGCATAAACATACCTTTGAGTAACATATATTTAGCAGTGCAGTTATGGAAAAACGTTATAATTGCATGGTTTCATTTTACATCTCTAACATTATTTGTTTTACGTGTATTTATTTCCATCAATACGTGTACCAAATATCACCAGGTATAGAAAAGTACACGAGTAGTTTACCAAATATAAACACACCGAAATAAAAAAATATAACTTCATACCCCTGATGATTAAGCAGGGGTTGCCATATTAAAACTAGCTTTGAACTCTTGTCTGTTCACGATCCTTGCCACATCACAAGCCGTCTATTCCCATTTAATTTTCTAACGGAAAACATTAGAGAATTGGAAACTCGACGCTCATTATACCAAACTGCCGTTGGGTCCACATAATTAATTATGCACTTTATTGTGGCCAGTGCTCTAGTGATGCAACCAATACGTGTTCTACCGAAAAATAAATCTTATTTTTACATTGATAAATAAACAGAATAGGCGTTACGCTAATTGGTGTAGTATGAGTTGGACATGTAACTGGTAACACTCGTTCGCTTTTCTCGACTGAAAGGTACCTATGTTAAAAACCGGTGGTAGATACCTTGTTACCCAAGAGTTCCAAAATAGTTTTTTTTTGTGATTTGTTACATATGCTAAATATATTAGAATACATATAATCATAAATCGATACATAATCCATTGTAACACAAGTACTACTGAGTTGTCCAGGTAGCCGGTGCAGTACCAAATGATTAACGTCTCATGAAATAAGAGTGATACAAGTTTACACTTATGTTTCAGGAAGATAGCATTGAATCTTGTGTAATTATTGAATTTAAAAGATGTCACGGTGGTATGGTCACATTCAGAGACGTCCCGGTGACAATATGGTAAAATTTGCCCTAAAATTGTCAGAGACGAAGCGTATGCGTGGAAGACCACCCGCCACCTGGTTGACGACGGTCGAAAACGAATTAAATGAGGCTTTTTTGAAGGAAGACGAAGCCCAAAACCGTGTGAAATGGAAAAAGCGGACAAGGAAGGCCGACCCCAAGTAAATGGGAAAAGGTCTAGGCAGAAGCAGAGAAAAAGTAACAAATTAAATCGTTGTAAAAGTCGTTTGAGAACTCGAATGTATATTTTATATAATTATTTGAATGAGGCATTATTGTGTTTGCATTTGATTTTATAGAATATAGATAAAATAAAATACAAATTACATTACATTTTAATTTAAACAGAATCTGATACAGGTTTAATCTGGTGCAATAATGCTATTTTTTTGGGTTTTCCAATAAAATTAAAAAATATGGCAATACTTATATGACTCTTAAAAGCCACTGTTAAGCCTGTTAAAGGATTGCTTGCTTGTCTTGGTACCAACTTTTAAATGCACATATTCGTATGCATTGTTTTTTTTCGAAGACTACTCAGAGATATCTCAAACGACACGTCAGTAGCATCACTAGCAGGCGCATTGGCAGACGTCAGTTGTCATACAATCGCCAGATCAGTTTCACTCAGCATTGAATGATTCGTGAATGTGTCAAACACGACGGGCGACTATTATGACTTGGTCGTAAAACTATCAAAAGTGTCAAAAATATGATTTGGAAATAGTTGGATTACCATACTGCGGTGTTAGGTTTCGTCACTAATTGTTTGTCATCGATCAGTTCATAGTACTTATAATAAATAAAAAACTCTCAAATACTCTGCTTACAAAACCATCCTCTACATAAAATCAATTAAGCAAGCTGGAATAATTTACACGCATATCAATATCTAAAACCCCATATCCGAACCAATTACAAATAGCGCATTAGACAACAATATTGGCGCCTCTGCCAACAAAAACAAAGGCAATAAACAATTTGTATAACATATCTGTCAAATCGTGACCGACGCCGATGGGTCGGTCGAGTTTAGTATTAGTTTCATAATCATCAAGGCACGATCATTACCACAGATTGATTTTGATGATCACTTCCGCATTTTTCAAGATCACTTTATGTTTGTATTGATGCTCCGTTTGGACAATCGCTTTGTTATTGTTATTGACGTTAGATTGATAGGTTGAGTGATTCGTCGGAAGCCAGAGGTATAACGTGTTTTAAAAGCATCAATTTGGTAGTAAACATATAATTAGGAGGCCGTAGTAGCTTGTACGCCAATCGTACAAGTCAAGCACTATCGCAATGTGATGATGACATTAGGATCATCGGATGTGGGACCGAACATTTTTACCCGACAGCCGGAGGAAAGTTATGTCTTTGTGTCTACTCCCTACGTACTTCTGAAAGTAAGTTACACCGTTGATGCAAGGGTAGCTGTTTATGGTCCACTTATCTGTTTCTAAGAGCACTAAGAACGTCGGTGGCTCAATGATGTGGACTGTTGCCCTTATCCGACGCTCTTACGGTGAAGGAAAACATTGTATGGAAAGCTGCGTAGGCTTGCGGCGAGATTCAAAGGTTGTGCGTGAAGTCGTCCCACCCACACTGGGCCCGCGTGGACGACTAAGGCCTAAACACCCTATAAGGGTAGGCTCATGCCCTTCGGCGGAGACGTTTAATGAGCTGATGATGAATCTAACCCGTTCAGTGGGTATCAGCCAATCTTTCCATAGCGACGCTAGGTAGTCAGACCTTTGCCCTGCAGTTGGACATCATAGGCATCTTTAAGAATACAATTATTAATAAACCTACATTATCAATAAACGAACATAAATCCTAGTCACACAAGTAAATCCTAGTACCGGAATACGCATTTATATTAAAGACGTAATCGAGCGAGGCTGAGCGTTAAATTGACTTTATTGCCACTAACAGAGCTTAGACAATCGTTCTCTTCGATACAATTTATGATACAAATGTGCCAATAATGGTAGTTATGCTTTATCATTACACCACTCATTTGTCAATGAAACGGCCGCACACGGAGTTATATGGATAATTTGATTTTAATTTGAGAAGGTAAGGTAAGATATGGGATTTAATTAACAGAAATGGATCCGTTTAGTCCTTGGGACAATGGCATTAATCAAAATCAAACAATTTGGCTTTGTGAAGTGAAACTAAATTATTCATAAGTAGTTAATGACTTTCAATAAAACGGCGATGCTCTAGAAAGTATAAAAAAATACAATAATAATAAGGTTCTTAGATAGGACGGATAATTAATTGTCCATAAGAAATTGCACAATGATTTCAAAAAATCTTTACTCAAATATGCGTGCGTATTTGAAAACTCTATTGCAATCATAAAAATATATACAAAAGCGAACTTTTATCATTCAATCTGAATGACATAGAAATATACGTGTATTTTAGTAGTGTTGTGCAAAGTCACTTAATAAAATCAAACAAAGAAACATGAGTTGATGGTTCTTATTTTACCGATATATTCATATACAATAATTTATAAATATACTTAAACAACAATCATACCTAGTTTTACTTATTGAGTAAAATTAACCTTTTCATAATTTATACCAAACAATAAACTAGACTCTGTGAATCGACTTAAGTAAACTATTTGCTCAGGTAATTGAGGCTTGGTTACAAAACACGAGTTAAATCACACACGGCCGACAGGGGGCGTGTTATCAATTTGCCACCGACTCCTTGGTATTAATCCTCCATGTTACATCCAGCATTAATTGAATGTAGTACGGTCAGCATGGCCAATTAATACTTCAGTTTCCACACTAGAAATCATCTGCTGGCAAATTCATTGCTGTTGGGTGGGGGCTTGGTATTCTAAGATATAGGATGCCTTAGTTAGTCTAAACTTCTACGAAATTGCTTAGATAAATTGTACACGATTTTAGTATATACAGTTCGAATTTTCGAAAAATATATGTACGTTATCCGACGGTCTTACGGTAAAGAAAAAACATCGTGAGGAAACCTGCACACGCGAAGAGATTCAAAGGTTGTGCGTGAAGTCGTCCAACCCGCACTGGGCCCGCGTGGGCGACTAAGGCCTAATCACCCTAAACGGGTAGGCTCGTGCCCCTCGGTGGGGACGTTTAATGAGCTGATGATGAGATAAATTTACATTTTTATCCTCAGATATATCTTTGTTTACACATTACGTCCACCTTTCCTTAGGCCGAAGCACCTTTTCCTAAAAATAAATATAAAAAAATCTATATTCAATATTATTGCGAGTAAAACATAAAATATCACCACCGCGGCTCTCTTCCAACGGGTGCTATGACTTAGGGATAAAAAATATCGTAGAGCGGGCAGAAGCGTTCTCATATTCGACCGCCTTGTTTAATGTCATGTTAAGTACTAAAGTAATAAAGATTTAAATATAATTAATCAAAATACCACCGCGGTCACCACTAACATGTACCTACCTAAAGGATAAGTAAGAGGACTTTTATGGCTAAATATGTAGCACGGATTAATTTTCGGTGATAACAAATTAGGTTTAATTTGAAAACTTTGAATTAAATAACATGGCGATAAATTAGTTCTAGAAACTGATTTACTTAATATGAGATTTGCTGACTCTACGAGCATGTGATAACGGAATTCTTATGTTGTAAAATATACTTTCAAACAATTCCATCATAGTAGTCCTCAACATTTCGCGTCATAAACATTTCTGATAACAAGGAAAATATTGTTTAATTAATTACTTAGATCGAGAATATTAACTGACATTAACATTCCATATGTTACCGTCAATCCTTATTAAACTTAATTTAACTTAATTAACGAAAGAAAAATCACTTACCCCCTGTAATTTACAGTCATGTCTACATTTAAGAGTTTTGTCTCTTGCAACGAAATCAGATAAAGTATTATGAGCGAGTGATAAAATCGTTTCGTGTTCCAGCTCGATTGTGGAATATGACGATGTTATAATTACCCATAAAGGCTGTCGGCATAGAGGTGATCCTAACACGTACAATTATACTTTGCCTAGCTTACAGTTAACCTGTAAGGCTGGTTTTATGAATACTAGGTAACGGTGAAAAAACACAAACATTTTAATTGAAGAAACAGAGATTATAAATTGAATATCATTGACGGAATATGGTTTCGAACCTTTCCAAGTCCACAAAAAGAAAATGATTTTTGGGAGGTATCAATTCAAACTGTATCTTGTCTCGCTAATCCAGTGGGTATTAACAGGTCGCCAGAGTCTCGTTCTCTTTTTGGTAGGAAACATCACATGCATTGGTCTAATTTCCAAAAGAAATATTATGTACATATTGGGATCAACTTATTCTATTAGGATCAAATTACTCGACAAGAATATCTTGAGATGTAATTCACACCGCCTTATCTGTATCCAAACGAGGTAATTAGATTATTGTATGATTCTTTCTAAACAATGTCGTTTTATGTCTAACGAGAAGTTGACTAAATCAATCAAACGACCAAAATTTGTTAAAATTTGTTATAATTATCAATTACAAAAGTTGGCCATTTGGTAAAAATCCCGGTTGAAATTTTATAAAACAACCCATGCAAATAAAAATGCCTTCCTGTTGTAAAAATTTTACAAGCTCGCCATTACAGTTTTAATTGTGGCCTTCGAACATATAAAGTTGATATTTTATTATCATTAAAAGCGACACTTTTGATCGTCGAAGACATGCCGATTACAAATTGACCGCTACTTGATTATGGCGCATGTAAAAATAATATGTTACTGCTAGTGAGGTGTTTTGATATTGGAAAAATAATCTGGTATCACTGATTTTCATAAAATTGAACGGGTCTTAATGAATTAAAATAAGTTAGATTACGAACTTGTGTCAATCTCCTAATACGCTAAAGATATTCTAATGTGAGAAATTTGCTTTGGAGTATTTAGTAATGAAGTAAATATTAATAAAATTCCGTTGCTTATTTAAAGGCTAGATACAAATCGCTTTATTTACGACAATATTGTGCTGTGTATTGTTTGTAATTTTCTCTAGGTAAATAAAATCAACAGCACACACCAAGTAAGTCTACCGGTGTATTTGTACCGAAGAATGGCTCTTCCGCGATTATTTAATACCACGGTACCAACTCTTCACCACATCACTAGTTCAGTCCTTCTCTCCTAATTAGCGACTAGTTTAACAAGATAACGTTTTTTCATATCTCAGTGCAATTAACATCTACAATTGATAGTGCATAATCATTTTACCAGCGAGGAACAAGCAACACATGTCTCTTGCAGATAGCTTAATGCAAGTTGAATCCGCGATGCGGAAAAATGTAAAAAAAAATCTTATCTAAAAGAATTGTCGATCGATTCCTCTATCTATATTTTTTTACTTCTACCAATTAATAATATATGTTTGGAAATGTTATTTCCTAATTTTTACCTGTTTTTTGGCATTTATCAGATTTTCTCATAGTCTTAATAAATTAGGGATTTTTTAGACAAGGGGTTGGAACGCCTTTGTTCTGAGATAAATACTGTATTTGCTAAGTTTTGGCATCATAGAGTATTCAACATAATAATTAAGAGATGTTAGCCTATATTCTGCTGAACAACAAACAAGGCAATGACGATCTTCGAACACGAAATGAACCAGTAATACCGCTAAATACTAAAAGGCATTGGAGAAGGCCCAGTCTAGTACTAAACATTATGGCTAAAGTGGAAGTAGAGATCATAAATGGACTGCAAATTGATAATATATCGTTTAAACTTACGCAAAAACTGATCGGTTTAAGTGATACCAGAAGATGAAAAGTTGAGATATAGAGCATAAGCGCTCAATTCGTGTCAGGATCTCGAACACTTCAAGAAGCATACTGCAGTTCTAAACCCACACAGCGTTCCGGTGATATTCATTATGCAACATTTAATAAACAATCAAACTGGCCAAATAACACAGGTCAGGTGTGAGAACGGAATGTTAACTGCCAATGGAATCGAAATTTGAAGACTCGGATTGTGATGACAGTCAAGTACCTACTAAACAAGGTCATAAGGAAGATTTAAATTTGGTTTGTATTAAGGAAATAACTGAAATTATTTTTTTGGAATTGTTGGAGTATTAAGAGCATAGTTATCGCGTACTTATAGTAATAATGCAATAAAAAAACACGTTTTTGGAATTTTTGTACCAGTCAAAACTGGAATAATCTAGAACTTTTATCAGCTCCTCATTGTGAGAGCAAAATGTGTTAACTCAAGAAGTACTAAAGCCTGAAGAAAAGCCATGGTAAAGAATAAAAAGGCTATATGAAGAATTTCAACCTATTGTAACAACAATTCTTCCAATAAACATTCAAAATTTCTCACAGTCTCTCTTACACTTCGAATTCCGAATGGACGTTTAAATAATACGGTTGTCGGCATGAAAACAGCTCGGAACACTGACCATTATAATTACACTGTGTTTAATTTAAATTAACCAACCGTTTTACGCCTATAAATATCGGTAAACATAAAATGCATATTTTGCTTATTACCAAGTTGGGAGATATGGTTATAGGCTGTGTTGAAATACTGTGATATCACATTACCTCAGTTACGAAAATGTCAGAAGCTCGTGCGATACAAAATATAGACTACTTTAAATTATAGTTTAATAAGTAAACATGCTCGTAAAAGTTGTAGCTGTTTGCTTATTTAATCAACATAAGGGTTAAGTTTATGGCTTTAGTCACTTGTTCATAAATATATAGGATAATAGGCATGATGACTGGGTCCTGAAATCGTAAGAACTATTTCATATTATTACAAATCTGGGTTAAATATAACGATGTGCTTACTCTCAGCTCGAAAACTCATGTTTTATGAATTTTATTAGTCTTCAAAGTTAGATGGGCAAGTCCATTTTTAAAGTACATTAATTGTCAAAAATGTGTTAACAAAAGGATAACACATACAATTTAAAGCAACTTTTGCTATGAAACCGTTTTAGTAAACGCAACATTTAATATAGTTGTAGTACAAAATTCACAAACTATGCATACTAATTACTGATGCGTGACGTCATAACTAGGTAGCTATTTGTATGAAGCGTTTTTGGGAAAGTCCATTAATGTGTTTTTAGGATTGGAAAATCTCTGTGAGTTTTAATGTTAACTGAGTATATTTTTTTACCAATGTTTCTATTATTATGCGGTCCATCGATATAATAACAGAAAAAAAAATTGTCATCATCCCTATTGTAGTTTATAAAATTAGATGTACAACGATTGTTTTGTGGACGTTTCTTTCAAACGTGGAATATATGACAGCTGAGCTGTTTAGCTGGGTTCTAAGCACATTTAGTATAACATAATACGAGATTCGGTTTTTAAAAAAAACATAGTCAAAGAATGCGGATGATTTTTATGCAAACTATTCTAATTTCAGTGTGAACAGAACAAGTCTAATGTTCTTACTTGTTGCTTATATAATAATTTAAAATGAAAATGCGCCGCTCACTGTTTGATCGATTGGCTAATCAATCATTAATATCGTTGACACTATCGATAAGAATCGAAAGTAATACAATGAGGTGTGGTGGGAAAATACTGTTTCATGCTTTTAAGACATAGTATTTTGTGTATGTAATAATATACGGATGCGTTATGTAAGTTACCATCATATTTGAAGTAGCTGGT
Organism: Leucinodes orbonalis; assembly: GCA_019425675.1. Classification (NCBI taxonomy): domain Eukaryota; kingdom Metazoa; phylum Arthropoda; class Insecta; order Lepidoptera; family Crambidae; genus Leucinodes; species Leucinodes orbonalis. Next base: position 58,038 of record PQWD01005671.1, read on the forward strand.
TGCATAACTTCATACATACTGTCTACATATGTATGTGTTATGTGTGTATGTGTTAGGATATCCTAATAGTATCAAATTCGATGGTCAAAAGATATTGTGGAACCTAAATCAAGTTTACTGAAAGTAATACGTAAGTTTACTTACCTACTTCATATTTATTATATTTTCTATTTATTAAATAACGCAAAAATCTGTGATGTAAAAACTTGGTGCAATGGTTGAAACGTCGGCTACTACACCAAGGGTTCCGGGTTGATCCCCGGGCAGCACAAACATTTGTGTGCATCAACATGTCTGTTTGTATTGGTCTGAGGTTTTTCTATGTATAATTTTTATGTATAAATCAGTTGTTTGGGCCCACAATACACGCTTCACGCTTAATTTGGGGCTAAGTGGCGTTGTTTGGATGTCAGTGGATATTAATTTATTTGATGTATCTTGTGTGAATAAATGAATTGTCGATATTAAATTATTTTAAAGCACACAGTTTATACTTGGCAGTGACATTTAGAACGAATGCTAGCACTAGCATTGCTTCCAATATAATTGTTACAGTTAGAATCTGGTTCACGTGTGTCGTATAAATTCTAATTAAATCTAACACTTGAGATGACCACGTTCGCTACTAGAATAATTGACAACCGCTTGATGAATCGCCTCCGCACCTCGTTATAATATGAGCTAGAGCCATCTGTCTTATGGCCTATGAAACTATTCATTTGATGTTGAATCTATTAGTGATATATTGGTGTTGGATTTTCGCTTTCTTTATCTTCGCATAGAAGCTATTTTTAAATATAATTAAGCAATTAGCTCTCGCGGTCTTAAGTCGTGTCCGTTCCCTCATTTTCTTCAGTCCCCGAAAATGGTACTACAGATCGGTTACTAGCATGTGTCGTATTAAACCTTCGCAGGAAACCGAAGTGAAAACAAAGGTAGGGCAAAACCTAGAACCTAAATTTGATGGAGGCAAGATATATTTTCGAGGCTCCTTGATGGATGACTGAAGGGGACCGATATTAAGCGAGAAAAAATATTTTGATACTCAATTTTTTTTTTCATAAATGTGCACACTATTCATTGAATTTTTCTTATATAAAAGCTAATGTGGTAATTAGGTTACTATTGACAGATACTTGCTAGCCGTTTTTTTGCTAGTTATTTAGGTTTGCGGGCGATCATGGCGCGAGGCCTTCGTTCAGCTGTGGACATATAAGACTGAAATGATGAGGATCCACACAGATGTAATCATACACAGGGGACCCTGTGGGTGTCTGATAAGGTGCGTGTATTGAGGAGTATCCATTTTGCTGATATATACAATTTAAATGATCCATAATTTTATTAAACTATATATACAATATCGTTTAATAAATTATATTTAACAAATGAGGTTTTTTATATTGTTTTTGTTTCTAAAGTTTCTAAAATTAAACTCTTTTAAGATATGAATGACTTAGGATTTCAAAAGAATCAGCTAAAATAATATAGTGACTGATTACTTATCAAGATAACGTGTTAGAAAGTTTTAATGAGACATTCATGAGCCGTAAAAAATGACGACCAAATTAATAAGCTTCATCTCAATTAATAACTCGGGTTTCAGGTAACGGTACCAAATACACATCTAATGCTTACAAAAAAGGACCGTTCTTTAACGCATTGGGACTCATCAAGGTGGGATTTACATGAACAGATTTTTGGTTAGCCAGGTCAAAATTGGAAATAATTATTATTATTGGAATTAAATGTTATTTAAACCTTTGCTTGTATATTAACATTATCGAATCACGATATGCAAATTCATCAATATATAAATCCCAACTTCTACGAAAGCAGCATACACAATATTTTTTATATTTAAACAGTGACTGACTTAGTGAGTTATATTGCGCATAGTTATATGCCCGTTATTATTTTAAAAATACCTACCTTATGCTTTCAATTAATCTTTATGTATAAATTTCACTTAGTGAACAAAGTATCCTGTATCAATGACGCTCGCTGACCGATATTAATTCTCTAGCTGTCATAGTTTTCCAATAGAAACAACGTGGCGTCAAGAAATGTAATGGATGAGGCATTATAACTTGTACGTTAGATAATTCTTCCAAGTATAGTATTAGGTACACCTACTATTCTCATGTTGATAATTATAAGATATTGATTGTAGTATTATGTTTTTTTTTTCGAAACACAAATCTAGAAGAAAATTGGAACTAAGCAGAACAACCAATTTTTCATTAGATTAATTGGATTTTATCACTATCGCCACAGAACTTACAAAAAAACCGCAGAAGTTCGTGTAACACTCGGGCACGAGGGGTTCCGTACCATTGACCTACATTGACTGACAGCCTGGTGATAGACAACAAAGTTTCAATATTTATCTTTCTGCGTTTACCTTAATAACTGCCATTTTAGATAACTAATCCATATTTTTCCATTTTCATTACCCTAAATGTGATCGAATTTGTGAATTAGGTCACATTAAGCACAACCTAATTTTTTTTCAAACCATAATGCAAGCACGCCTGAATTAAGGTTTTTCTATAATAATTCTTACTTTCCAAAGGGACTGTTTTTCAATAGGTTTATCTAATCATACATCCGTGACATCCTTCAAGCGCAGTCCATTTGTCGCATATACAAAATCCTTTTTGTAATCACTTTATAATTGTCCGTATTTTGATATAAGCCCCGTGTCACTCCGTCATGCGCCCACGCGTAGATAAAAATATAATACACGCATTTTAAGCCATTCAATGATCATAGATATGGGTATCTTTATCTTACATGACTAATGACGTTATTAATTTATTTTTAATTCTTGCATATCATCAGGTATTATGAAATAGCTCATAGGTCGAAATCAATTTTGAAATTTCAAACAACTACGGTAGACTCGATACGGAGTCATCTAGGTAGGTACCACCGCAGTGCCAGATATCATCCCGTGAAACAGAAGTGTTAAGCTAGTTATCTCGGGTGACGATTGCAGTGCGGCATTGACGGTGAATAATACTGTCTATCAGTTGTTGGTCAACTTCAATGTCGCTCTGTACCTTCCTGATCATCTTGTACACTTATAACAAAAATAAATATTTGAAGAGGAGAAGAACTCCAGGTAAAGTCCAATTGCGGGACTTTACAAATGATAAAAAACTACTATCTACGATACAAGTTATGTCGTTTCGTTTCAAATCATCAAAGATCAACATCATCGAGACTTAATTCCTATATTATATTACACAATTGCTGAGACATGGTCGTCATCGTTCTCTAAACGGTTGCCAAATGTCCGAGGTTCCTCTTACAAATACGAGATTTGTTCTTCCGTATGAGGTACACTTAATATTAATTATAGCTTGTTTTAATGCGAAAAGCGATTTTTTAATTTATGAGTCTGAAAGTCAAAATACAATATTTTAGCTGCATGTGTACGGGGTCCGGGGATTTTCGTTTCGGGGTTGGCAATCCTTGTTCATATATCAATACGCCTTATCCATTGCCTTGCGGCAATTTCGCACTTCTTTTACTTGCATACACTACGAGTAAATAGTGCAATCTTCACTTGTTTTCTTTTAAACAAAATTTAACGATATATGTACAATAATAACTATGTATATTGATGGTAAATACATCGCATGATAGAAGTTTATCATATAAGAATCGAATAAGAACGGAATGAACCGATCGATACACCTATGTATATAAAATCATAATCTTCACGTCGTTAACTACGTTACCAAAAATTAAAAGCACTTAAAACACAATGTGCCGAGGTGAGGGTACACGGCGCCGACGACACATTGACTAGATCAAAAACCATTTTACGATTATTGAGCCCCCGATTGACAAGCGGCAAAGCATTCCTGTCGTTCCCATATTTTTATTGCGTGTAAGCCCGTCGGCGCTTTTTTATTCATCTTAAGCGACATAAATTCTAATACAAAGTCCATTTGTGTATCTCGGACGACCTAAAAGGTATGGGGATAATCGTTTTTCTGCTTTTTACAAGGAACTCATTTCAATTATCGACCGATTCGATGGTTATAAATGCTCGAATTTCTTATGTAGGGTTAGGAATTTGTAGTAACGTAGGATTTTGTTGTTCATTGCGAATTCAATGATTTTATGTCATCACAACAGTTTAATGAACAATCATACCGATGAGAGACTGACACGAGAGATCAGTTCTGTGACGCCGTTTTATAAAACAACCGCCATGTTGACAGCTGAGACTGACGCGGCTTATTAATAATATATTTTAAAATACTTACGATAATATAACTTAATTAAAATTATTTATTGTCAAGTTTACGAAACATGGATTATTTATATAAATTTTAGAAATAATTAGTTATACACTACGCAACGCTGCATAGGTACTACAAAGTAGGCCAAAATAACCTACAAATAATTTCTTATATTAAAAATTCCTATCAAAGAATATTTATACCTTTCTCATCTCTTATTAATATTGTCAACTCGCTTCGTACATAGATGATGCAAGTAGTAACTTAAAGTATGGGATACACTTTTTTCCGTATAAACCTGTAGGCACCTTCGCCGAGGCGCCCTACCGAGGCGCAGAACACCCGGCGTGTGACAGTGGTTTTTAATTTTTTAAAGTCATCGGATGCTAATTTGATTATGGTTCCTTTTTCTTTTTTAATTTTTATTGTGGCTCACGCAGCTGTCACTACATCCTGGCCACTCATAATGTCCCTGAATAACGGTATTCCGTGTTTCTACCATTTGGTGTGACGTATCTTATTGGATTTTTTGATAATTTTACTCTTTAATAGTAGCTTTTGTAACTTTGTGGAAGCGTATATTTTGGTTCGCAACTGAACTTAGCTTTACATTTAGTCAATTTATTTTAATAGCATCACTTAATTTATTCTACTTGTACAGGTATCAAATAAGTCATTTTTATATACCGATAGGATTTGCCTTGCACCGTGGCTTAGGGCGTTAGCCTCCCCTGGTGTGACTCTATATATGCTAATTAGCAGTGCATACCCAGTACGTCCAGAAAACCCGGAAAATCGCAACCATATTAAATGATTTCCACTTTTTCGCCCATTTTTCTATACAGATTTAAAACCATAGGCGATCTGTTGTCATCAACAGTTATTTATCGCAATGTCAACAGCACTCAGTTTGACAAAAATGTAAATTATTTATTGTTTTTGTGAATTGTCGCACTAACTTTTCTTACACTACTCATACACGCCACTGCCTTCTCGCAATGCCTTGCGTCGAGGGTTTTGGGACGCCCTTATGCTCGTTTCGTGCAATCTGCGCTCGCCACTTACCCGGTAAAGCCGTATTAGTCATATGCAGTAGAAGTAGTCATTTATTAAATTTTATTAACCGTTTTTTCTTATAAGCCTAATAGCGCAGCACTTCGCGAGCGCAGATGACTCTCAGCCTAAAACACCGATACATTTAATTTGCTGTGTACTAAGCTAAACAGTTATTTATTTTTTTATTTATGGCTGTGTAACATAATTATGCTAAGGTTCTAAACCCATTTCACTTTTACCACAAATACTACCTATTATTTAATTAGTTCATATTATGTTTTTATGTACTTTTTGTTTCGATACAAACTCTATTTACCTAGGTATATTAAAATACCTATAGGTAATATGGATAAAATTAAATTTTCTATTACTTCTACTTTATATATCTTATTAACTACGGTATGTTCATAATAGTATTCAAAACAGGGTGAAACTATACTTCGACAGCGATATTAAAAGTCCCCATGCTGAGTTCCCAATACGTCCGGCACATAACTATGCAGATATGTTTCTGAAAACTAATTAGATGCGTTGTTCATACAAAAATTTAGGTGCTTGTAGTTTATTATTATGCTCGTTAAAATAACGTAGTTTAACTTTAAAGTGGCAATAATATTCTGATATGTATGAGGAATTAATTTGTGGCGTTTACATCGAGTATTCGAATTAGCGTATGGGTATGGTAATAGAAAAGTATACAGACCAACGAGTACTGGCCGAAAAGTTGACGTCGTTACTTATTTTATTTCTTTACGATTTCATTTATATTTTTCGGAATACAAAATTACTGGATACAAGATATCTTGCGAAAGTTTAAAAGCTCTTCGATTTGGTTTTTAATTTCAGAGTACCCAATAATAAACAGAACATTTTTTAGCCATTACTATTGGCTCAATAAAATATGATTTAATTAAACTCCGTTACCGTACGTGTCAAAAAAAACTTCTTTTACATTAGCAAAAAACTTTCAAACTTATATCGACACAAATTTCTTAAAAAGTTTTTGGTACTCTTAATGCCAGATTTATCATTGGCGCGGATTATTTAAATACTTCTTAAAACATATACTTCTACAAAGTAGTAGTAGACATTGTATCGTTGTAGACTACGGCAACCATGCAATAGACAAGTATGTCACCAAGATCATCAACATTGGGAGGATTTGGACCGTGGTTTGCCGCGAAGTTCCAGTGCGTTTTTGAGTGTGAGCAGAGCTTGGTTCGCTTTTTAGCAGGATGCACCACGTGAAGGCCACTTAGATTTGGTTCCCAAAAGACCTATCATACAATGATCGGTGAACATCCCATCAGGGACTCTTTATCTAACCATTTTTTGGGTTTATTCATTTTCAGAAAATTTATCAAAAAGGGTTTTAATTTTAAATGTAAGAAATTGCTAGCCAAAGCGTTAAAAAAAATAACTCGTATATCAACTGTCTTTACCAACGTATGTAGATGCAAGGCTTAAGGATGCATAACCAAAACCTTTTTCACTACATAAATTACATTTCTGAATACAAAAACCAGTAATGAATTCTTGTAAGCCCAATTGCCTAATTGATTTACAACATTATAATTACACCTCTCAATTCTAATAAATATCGCTTTAAGCGGCTTCTCACTGATCCAACCATCCATGGACGTGCCTAATAATGCGTTGCCTTTACCGATTAGTAATTTATTCATTTTATTTACAACGACCTTTACGCCCTGTATTAAAAAGATTGTTAAGCGGGAATGGAAAGCTTAAAGTCGGGTCCCGCATACACTTTTCTCATAATGTCCTTGATAGTACCAACGACATTGCTCAGAATTGTATCGCACTACAATAAAATATAAAAAATAGCATGTTTATGTAATTTCAAGGTACAGAAAAAATAAATAGGTACAAAGGTACTTAGCACCGAGTTGCATACTATGCCTGATAATAAGGCTTTTCAGAAAGAAGTATACCTAGCTCGATTAAAACGCAAGGGTTAAAATTTACTACTAACTATAAACTAATCAGAAGTAAACAAAGTAAATATTTTAATACTGGATTTCAATGTTAAATAAACTGCATACCAAACAATAAATCCAAACTTCATGGATTGAGCTTCAGGAATTTCAAACTCTATATTGTAATATCAATAAGTAGCACAGATGTTATTAAAATAATCATCTTTTAATATCAATTTCTTCGTTTTATTACAAAACTTAATGAACCCCAACATCACCTTATTAGAAAACATTAAAAAGGATGCGCCCTCTCAATCAATCACACTTTTTATTGATTAAACAATACCTCTATTGTGAGCTTTATCAATAAAAGAGTAAACAAATCGATTAACAAAAAATACAAAACATCGAAAAACGAAGGGTGGATTAAATAACTGCCCATGCTAAAAGAAAATAAAAGCTCGGTTGACAAGTAAATTATAATACAGCCAATTATATTATCCTATTAAAATGCTTAAAGTGAACCTTCGAGATTGTAACCTTATGAAAATTGCTTACATTGTTTACGGTATAAAAAGGGTTGATAATTAAAAAGCTTAACGCTGCATATATTTCATGGGTAATCGGCTACATTGATGAGAGACGGTAATAAGACATCAACGGTTTGTGGTAAAAAATCCAGCCCCCGAGTAAACGTAATGCCTATTCATTAAAAACACTTGAGCCGCGTAAAAAACAAGTGCACTCGTGTGGCGTAACATAAAAGCGGGAGCGGGCATAATTATTAATATAATAGTAGTAGGCCATTTCAACCTGGGTTGGAGCTAACATCATCTGCCGGGATTAAATACAATTATACAATAAATAAACCTCTTTCAAAATTAAGAGGCCATAGGACAACACTTGGGCATTGAAGTAGGTTTGAACTCTTAGCCGGCACTAAGACGTATTGTAGCATTATTATATGAACAAACAATAAAAAAAGCATTTCCTAATTTTCATATTTTGGGAACGCCGATTACAGATTCTCATTGGTATTATAAGTTAACACATTAAAATTGCCCAAAATAATACTTTTAGACAACTTGTAGCGATAAAATCAATTTCACAACAGGTAAACGAGACACGAGCCTACCCGTACAGGGTGATTAGGCCTTAGCCGTCCACGCGGGCCCAGTGCTGATTGGACGACCTTAATTCATAAAAGTTATTATATAATCGAAAAACCCTTTTGTGTAAAATCACATATTTTTCACGTTTTGGTACTAATTAACAGACAATAATAGAATTGAAATATTTCTGTCGTATCTGTAGAAAAGCAAAATGTATGTTACAAAACAAATGTTCAAATCACCGCAATGTGCAATCAAATTATAATGAAATTACGCTGTTACGTAATTGTGACCACTGTAGCATCCGCTTATTATTTGTACCAAGCCCTAAGCACTACCCCACAATTACGCATATTGGACGACCAGATCAAAAGCACCGCCACTATTATGACGCGAACACCAAATTAAAACGAACCGTTTAATTTCGCTATTAACGTAACATTAAGGAAAGTGTTATCGTGAGATATGAAAGATAAGAACACTGAGAGTTTCCTAAAAAAGGACCGCCTTTTAAAGCGGACAACCTTTAATAGTATAGATTTGACTTATCCAATAATAATAACGAATGGTTTATTATTAAAGAAAAATGTAATTGTTAAATATAGCCTTACAAAGAACCCTTAAACATGTTAATCTTCAAAACAAAAAATATCTTTGTAACCTTACAGATATTGCACTTAAAAAGTCCATATCTAAAATCTTAACGTAGATACTAATTTCTCCTCGAAATTAAAGTTGACAATAACTAAAACATGTTGATTTAACAATTAAAAAAGCGCAAGTGTTATTATTGTGGATCCAGACATCAGCAAATCCATTCAGTTCAAAACTGGACTACAACAAACGAGCAAAGGCTTTGTGTATCAAAATTTTTGCAAACTCCAGTGGAAGACCTACAGAATTCATCAGTTAGTTCACCATTAATCACAAGTTCGTCGATCCCAAGACATCAACAAATACATCTGCCAAACAAACCTCTCATCCCCTTTCATATTACTATGAGTTCGTGTTGTTTGTGTATGTAAGTAGAGCATTCCTTTAATACAAACTAAACTTGAGAACGAAACAATTTTCAAAGGCAACGACTTGGGGTCGGCGTGAAAGCCAATGAACTGCGAACGAGGTTGCTGTTTTACGGTTTGTGTAGAACTGGCCTAATTTGCGTGATTTATTGCATGGAGTATGGAAGTAATGACAAGCCTATTGGTTGAACTAGGACTCCATAAAATATATACGATTTAAGTTTGCAATTATTGTAGAGTTAGTTGGATCGTGCAACTGGTAACTGACAACTGACCTCTAACTTTTGGATATAATTTCCTGTTGATATGTAAGTTGATTAGGAAGTAACATGACATGCACGAGTACATTGTAATTCTACCTCTTCAACCTATCGCAGTCCACTGACATAGGTCCCATCCAGCATCCACTTTTCGCAAGTCATAGTTCCTTTGTAATATTGTATTTCATCGGAGTTTAAATTTTACTAAGCCATTATTTCAAATAATGATATCAAAAAATACAGAATTTCGATAAAAATATCCTATATTTATATTACGATTATTCCTATATTTATGGGCCATTCTTTTAATGTCACTTCATACATTGCAATAGCAATTTATTCTTTTCATCGTGATATACCACAAAGTAAACGGGTACATACAAAGATGGATGCACAGATAACGGCATCCCTCACACAAAGACTGCGTATAATAAACGTGGACCCTCGAAATTCCACTTCCCTCTCAATCATGTGGATGGGACCACCTGACCTGAGGAAGTCATAGACGCAAAGTACCTATTCTGCAACCGAATTTTAAAAAATATCTTCATTGTATGTCAAAGAAATTGAATTTGTAGACTTTATTTGGGCTGAACAAAGTAACATTTAAAAAAGTTATTTAAAAATAGGATCACTCGTGATCACTGAGAGCTGAGAAAATCTTCAAAAAAAAAACCTACTGCCCAGTAATAATATACTTTTTCACATTATACCGCCTATTTTTTAGCGTTAAAAACATTTTGCTTAAATTTAAATTTCGAACAACAACGGAATACTATATTTTTATTTATTTATAGAAATAATGTATGCCTTATGTAGCTTTAAAAGAACTCCAAATTAATTTGTACCCTATAACTCGTAAGTATTAATGTACCAGCAGGAGCAACAACAGGACAGTGATCTCTAGATGCTAATTAATTTATTGTCACGCACACCCCACGGCAGGCCGCAGGATGTTAAATGTTTGTCGACTTTGTCTTTGCTTACTAAGAAACGGCACGTCGGGTCAATCCGGTGCGTTTGAGTTGATACTGGCTTATGGATCACAGTTTTTTTTGTTTACTTAAACAGTAAGCTGCGCTAAGGTCATTTTATTTATTGATATTGCAATAAAAAATGTTTTTATTCATTTCTCCAAGTTATTTTTTTTCAACGCCTCATTAACGGTTAGTGATAAAAATCAAATAATTGTTTCAGACATTTAATTACTATATATTAAAGAGACTACAAAGTATTTATTATTACTGGGGAGATTTTGTGATAAGGTCTGTTAATTTAGTGTTAGTCTTTGTAGACTTTTAGTTACGCCAGAATGACTAATGAGCCGTGAATATGCTAAGTTAAATCGATTTATGGTTAAGAAGTCTGCCAACATAGTAAAAGTTTTGGGTTCAACCCTCGTTCATTACAAACATTTGTATATATGCATGACAATAATGCACTCGTATTTCCATTGTTCTGGGTGATTTAATAATAATTAAACCGCCCAGAACAAAATAATTAACAATTAAAATAAACAATATTTGTACGTACGAGTAGGTGTATCAAAAATTGGGAAGGTGTTGTGTGGCTTCGTTTCTATAGCTACTGTTATTTGCATAGCTTGGGGCTAAATGGTGAAGTAGGTTTGACTATATTAATTTTGTTTATTTTATCAGATATTTAACAGATACTTGAAAATATTTTGACTTTCGTACCTCATTATGTATTAGAGTTATATTATTCAGGTATATATGGACAATAAAGATTTTCCTTACTTCTTAAAAGGCACCTACACAAACTTCGTAGAATCCAGTTTTAGTAGGTGTACCTATTGTTAGGTTTCTAAGGCCACCAACAATACCCAACTATACCATAACCTGGCTGACTTTCAATTTTTGAACGAACCGTTTAAAATGTACAATTTACCCACAATTTATCATTGTAATAAAGGGTACACGAGTAATGCATCACAAAAATGACTCCAGTTAGAAAAATACATAGTTGGCCGTCCTAAATGCGCCTACGCACTAGCAAGAACAGCTTTCGAAAGCATCCGTACCTGACATCCAACAAAGAACTGCCGCGGTGAAGAATTGGTAATTTATGCTTTGTGTGCAGTTGTATCTCAAAGAGTTCGATTTTAATGTTAAACATACAAATGTAGCTTTGATTATTAGGTAACAATGCTGCGTGGTAACAAGCAAGAAATTTTATATATCCACTAACTACAATACGTGCATGCTGCTTGCACACACAAAGACAGTTATAATAACCAAAATCTGTGTTTTTTATTTGGTTTTATAACTTTTGGTTATAAAAGAAATAAATAAATATCCACTGACATTCACATAGTGCCATTTAGCCCCAGGTTAAGCATGAAACGAGCTATGGATACTCAACAACGGATAAACCTACTTATATACTTTTTTTAATACATATTTTACAAAGAAATACGCAGACCAATATCAACAGACATATTCATACATACAAATTATTGTAGTGCCCGGAGATCGAACCCCGAATCCTTGGTGTAGTAGTCGACGTCTCAACCACTTCACCAAATGGTGCCGACCCACATAATAAATAAAAAAATGTATTTAAGTTTGAAATACTTATAAAATAATTTTTATTATTAAAGTTATAGTTAAAATAGTTAAACGTGCTACCGGCCTTCAAACAAAGCTTCAAAACAAACCCATATCAATCAGTTATAAAAAAGTGTCTAACACAATAATGAAGACATTATTCCGAGCCCGCCCACCAACCACCTAGTGGAACAAATCATAATTAAATACGTTACCGGTGTATAATTAGAGTTACATTATGAATTTCAATAGCTCCCAAACGGCTTCGACTGGTACCGACAGTTACTTCGCACATCTATGATGGTAATGCAAAGCTCGTTTCCAGTGTCGTTGGCGAAACGATATTTTATCAAATAATTGCAATATTGACTTAGTTTAACACTTTGATCGCCAATAACGTCTTAAAGCGCCAGATACAATGGATTTTCTATTGTGTCTGCATTCCCGGCGTTCAGTGGGTTAAAAAAACTTCGCTCATATTTTTTTACCAATAATTGTTACATTTATTCAATCTTAATAAATACCCTTAAAATTAAATAATTAGTTTAGTGTACAATTACAAAAAAGGTAACTACACGCTTTTTTTTCTTAATTTTGTAACATTTATTACAGCTCAACTTAAATCTAAAAAACTTTTTAAAGTTGAGCTGATTATCTATTTTTTTTTTAATACGAATGTGATTCTCAGAATACGTAACATAACTTTCACAATTGTTAACTGAATACACGCATTTTACCCGCAGTAAAAGTTTCCAAGAGTATTGGTTACTCAAAAAAGATGTCCTCTCATTCGCTATCAGTTTTCCTTATTTGTGTAAGGATCTATTTTAGGTAAGCTAAAATATTAATAATTTTATGAGAAGCCAAACAGGTCAATCAGTTACCATGGAAACAAACCCCGCAAGCGCTACACCAAACCAACTCGTAATATATTCGTCTTTGATCACAATCAGCTAAGAAAACTAATCCGCCATTAGTATTGTAGGGCCATCGTGACACTTCTCAAAGGTAAGGTGAAGTGCTTGACATTGGAGCGTCTCTCGGAATCGTAAGTGGGTATTAACCTTTAATTAGTCGCGGATGTACTACTACGTATCTTTGGGTGTTGAAGACCCACAGTGAAGATGGATTATATAGACATTAACCTGCTTAAAGTTCACGGGAAACGTCTTTGTGTTTCATTTCTAAGATTCACGTTCGTAATAGTTGACACCTTTTCGATAGCATACTCGTACCTATGATTTTGATGTACGAGTATGTAGTACGGTACTTATTAGGACCAATTTATTTATAAAATAATATATTTGTACTCAGGCCTTGTACCATAATCATCATCAGCTCATTGAACGACCCCACCGAGGGACACGAGCTTACCCGTAGAGGGTGCATAGGCCTTAATCGTCCACGCAAGCCCAGTGCGGATTTACCAACTTCACGCACAACCTTTCAATCTCTTCGCAGGGGTACACAGGTTTCCTCACGATGTTTTCCTTAACCAAATGAACCAAACGAGAAAAACCATTGGTACATGTTGGGATTTCAACCTGCGCCCTTCATATCGAAAGGCCACAGCCCACACCAATGAACAACCGATGCTCTTAGGTTTTGTGTCTAGTGAATAACGATTTTCTTAAATAACGAATGGGTCCGTTTTGCCCGGATTGACACCACTGCCACACAGAAAACCGGAGTGAAATAACGCTTTGCGTTATGTTTTCCTGTCCCTATTTCACTTTCCCTCTCTTTTTGTAGGTTGGTAACGTACTTGTTGTTCCTATAAAATTGCTAGTGTCCATGGATGCGGTATGTACCGTCAGGTGAGCCATTTGCCTACCTATGAAATAAAAATGCTATGTTCATATTGCTACTAATGCGTGTGGTCGCTTAGATACCCAACGGAAAATTTAGTGTTAAATATTGATACAACGGAACACAAACCGTTGCTAGTCTGACACTTCCAAACGACAGACGCGATGATAAGAGATTTCATGCGTCTCTCATGTAAATCGTTAAAGCTGCCACATTGTAATAGGCTTCACGAATTACACAACTAACGAAGTGTGAAATTAATGAAATGCTAATCTGACGTAATGTGCGTTTGAGCAAGTGTGAAATGGGCACGGTGCGAGATTTTTGTGATTGCAAATTTTGTTATTAATTTCGTTTATGTATGTACGAATTTGCCAATTTTGGAATATTCAAAGGACTGCTATAAGCTCACCTTAGTTTTAAAATTGCTTCATTTCTTTGGCATATTTTCGGAGCGATCAAGATAATGGTTATAAATATATGTTTGTATTTTTAATGACTTTGTAAGTGTTCGAATAAAAATTGTTTTATGATTATTTATTAATGTTACTTATATATCAATTACTTATTAAAATACTTCAAAGTAAAATAAAAAAAATGCATATAATTCAATTTCACTATACCGATTGTAAGGCTGTAAGAGGTCTTAAAGTACAGGATTCAAGCCAACTCCACGTTCTCTTATTTATTTTGCTTAAAGTGAACGAGTTGCTGACGGCTAGCCTGCACGCATTAGAATAACAAGTAGCGGCCAGGCACAAAGCCTTTGAAAAAAGAAATTATCGTTATTAGAGATGCATCACGAACATGTAAACAGCTAAGAAGAATTATCTTACACACCTTCTATGCGACATAATTATTGCCGTAATATGACAGACGGGCATCGATTCTGATTAATGCGAATAATCCGCCACGGTATTGCACGAGCAAAAAAAGTCTGGCGTGTGCCGTCTAGACGTTGTCGTAATGTTAGTACACGAAACTTACTGTTCAAACAATGCTACCCACACCGTGGTAGGCGATGATTTCTCAACATTAATTGAATAATGTGGACATTGTTAGCTATACTTTTTAATATAGTTTCTTATACTGTGTATGAGGCCTTTGATTTGTCGTGGCTTATTCGGTTTGCGACAGAAATATTGCAATGGTCAGCCGGCGATCATCATCAACTCATAAGTCCCCAAGAGGGCACAAGCCTACCCGTCCAGCTTGCCCAGTGCGGTTGGCCGACTTCACGCACAACCTTTGAATCTCTTCGCAAGTGTGCGCCAGTTTCCTCACAATGTTTTCCTTCACCGTAAGCGCGTCGGTTAAACGTACATATCATTTCGAAAATCCATTGGTACGTAGCTGGATTTGAAACTGCACCCTCCAGATCGGAAGGCAACAGTCCACACCATTGAGCCACCGAGCTTTAAATATCTCAATTGCATTTGCCAATGGCCAACTCTCGCATAAATTAGTGTTCAAATAAAAATGATAAAGGCTTTGAAAATACTTCAAGTATCGATGCGAAGTCTAGAAGGCAGTGCAAGCCCAGAACCAGTTACCATATAAGGTAAAGAAAATCTACGCTGTACATAGGGAATAGGTCTCGTTACCATTTAACAATGTTATCTGTGGAGCTTTAATCGAAACATATTATATCTACATTGTTGGTAGGTGTACACATTGTCAGCAACCACGAAACAAAATTTACTACCCAAATAAAAGAAATGAACGGTATTTAGGTTCACGGTAATCTCTTAACTATTTTTTTGTAAAACTGTGGAATTTGTTACTATTTGAAATACTATATGACTGAGCTGAGATACGACCTGGGGGGTTACCGCCATCTCTTAAAATAGTGTTACAATAATATTACTTCGTCTTTTCTGGTACAAATATGCTGACGTGTCATTATAACAATACTGTTTTAAGAGATTGCGTTAACCCCCCTGGTGACCTTAAAAATGAAGTTGTACCATTTTTAGGGCAAGCAACGCATTGGGCATCAATTACCATGAGGTGAACCGTCTGCTTCTTTGCATGATAAAAAGATTTTTGAATTCACTCGCTCAATTTAACTTTTCTTAGATTATTCCTAGAGATAAGTCTCATCTTACTCATTACCACCAGATGTTCCGATTCTCTTCTTCACTCTGTCAACCCATAGTAAGCAAGTCATGGGTTCATCTTTGGAGGTAGGGTCAGAGCATTTATGGATAAAATCGTGATAGTTATAATGTCAACATAAAATATATATCAATCTCATAATTACTAAACCTGGTACTTAAATTTTATTGTAAAATAATGGTAATGCGAAGGGGATATTGGTGTTATAATAGGAAATGTCAAACTTATATGCTACCGATAGCATGCATAGCCTCAGACAGGTATTGTTATTAATTAACCTATTGTTTCCCATTTTGGTATGAGTTGAATAATTTTAGTGGGTGGAACGGATCGGTCAAGGGTATATTTTGTCTGGCATAGACGTTTTCTAATGACCTTTCTTTATATTGGAGGTCAAATATGTATAATTCAAATACCATGTTTACAGTATATGCAAATGTTCAATAAATGTTTAAGGTATTTTCTGTTGGATTTACGAATAAAATTTGTGATTACGTCAAAATTACGTCAATGCTATATTCATTACAGACGTAGTTGGAGATACATTTTTCAGATTACATTTAAACAACATAGGTGATTAGCATTTTGTAGTATTTAGGTCCAGAGTTAGTCTACAAATATTCAACAATATTGATTTAATATAGATTTATAAATGTTTTTAATACTAACAACTAAAAACCTTAAAAATTAAATATATTATAACTAAAATATAAAAAAAAATATAATAACTAAATAAAATAATTAAAAGAACCCCCCTTTGGTAAAGTTCCGAAGACACTGGCAGCGTTACCCCTTTGAATCGCTAAACTAATTCTTTGACCAAGGTAGCTGCCAGATCTTCGATCTCCAGTAATGTCGACTAATCGTTTGGAAATTTCTTTAAAAAGCCTAATAGCGCTAGGGCCCCACGGACCAAGGGTCTCGACACCGAATGGGACAAAGTCATATTCAGAGCCTAGACCCCTGTATTTGCACGTTATTTATTATTATTTATTTATTTAATATTATATTTTTATTCAATAAAAATATTCTTTAGTTAGATATTGGCATTGTTGGCAAGGCGTATTAGTTAAATATCAGTCGTCATCATCGTCAGCTCATTTAACGTCCCCACCGAGGGGCACGAGCCTACCCGTATAAGGTGTATAGGACGTAGTCGTCCCCGCGGGCACATTGCGGATTGGCAATGACTTACATTAAATCATAATACTAAATTGATGAACCATACATATCGCTATCCAGCGCAATAACCACATTATATATTTGATATTTAATATTCACAGCACACATACCTAGCCGACTTAGCACATTGGCGAGACTTTTTTACAAGCCAAACATTAAATCCATTGCTTGGTTAATTCATTAAATACCTAAACGATATTTTAGTTAACCCATCTTTGATCAAAATAAGAACTGTACTCCCATTTTACAGTGACTTAATGACTGCATATATATGTGTGGCTCATTTGTGTGGACTGTTGCCTTCCGATGTGGAGGGTTCCGGTTCAAATCCTGCCACGTACCAATGTCTTTTCCAATGTTCGATATTATATGTACGTGAATTCGACGCGATTACTTTGAACAAAAACCTCGTTGGAAACTTGCGCACGCCTCCAAACATATTCAAAGGTAGTTCGTGAAGTCGACCAATTTGCACTGGACCCGCGTGGACGACAAAGGCCAATCCTATACTGGTAGACTCGTGCCCCTCAATGGGGACGTTATAATGAGCTGCTGATGATGAATAAATGAGATAAGTTAAAACAATCTATGTTGAATGTATAACTGGGTATTTATGGGAAGTTTGTGCTATCAAAAAATTGAATCATTTGTAATGGCAATCATTACTGCCAATACACTTACAACTTAGTTTTAAAAACTGTATTAAAATTTAATTATATCATGACTTCGTTGAGGCACTACGCAAGTATGTACGAATCAATTAGTCATTTCCAAAAAAACTTTGCTTATCCAAGCAAATATGAATCAATTAATTATCACCACATCAAGGGATTTTGGCCAAAAATATTGACTTTAACAATCATCCCAAAAATTACCAAAAGATATTCACACCTTTATTGCGTAGATAACTAAAGTCGGATATTACCAATGACAATATTTGTTAAACTTATTAGGTCAATATGAAAACCGCAGCGAGTATGTCAACGACCTATTATCTCAAATTATCTTGAAGCACTTACAGTAATCTGCTAATGAAATTTATACATTTGTAGTCAAGGCTTACGCAGATTTATTGAGACTGCTTATTTATACAAACACTATCTTATATTGAAACCAATGTGCTTAATGTTTGCGAGTGCTTATGTAAATATAGATTTTTTTATATTTTGTTCCTTTTTTGCAGAATTGTAAACAACTATACTTAGAATGAATCTCCCTCAACAAAAATAAACTTTTCTACATACAATCTTTGCAAACAAACTGGCGTGATAGATTAAGTGACTAGTTGACTACTGCCTCCTAGAGCTTACCAGTTGAGTGATCCTAATATATTTGTCAAAGTGTATTTACTAAAGTATAACAAAACGCCATAAATATGGTAACAGTCATCGCGCCAATGATATCGAATCACTATGAGTTTTCAAAAATATGGAACACTTTTGAAAAATATACTTTACGACATCATATTAGAAACCTCTAAAATAACTGTCTTATTCTACTATTTAATGGATGTTAGTAGTTTTAAAGATTTAAGCAAACATAAGGATATAGGGACAGAGAAAGCGACTTTATTGAATATTATGTAGATTAAAATTAATAAATATCCACTGACATCCACACCGCGTCAAACTAAGCATTTAGCCTGTAATATGGATACGTACCAATGTGTTTTCGATTTTTCGAAAGTATATGTACGTTATCCGACGCTCTTACGGTGAAGGAAAACATCGTGAGGAAACCTTCATGCAAGCCTGCGAAGAGATTCGAAGGTTGTGTGTGAAGTCGTGCAATCTGCACTGGTCCCGCGTGGACGACTAAGGCCTAATCACCCGATACGGGTAGGCTTGTGCCCCTCGGTGGGGACGTTTAATGAGCTGATGATGATAGATACTTACTAAACAACGGATACACAAACTTTTTTGTATTATTTTATATGAATCCAAATACGCGTTTAAACTTTAAAATAAATGTTACAAGCAATAATTTGCAAAATGATGCGAAAATGATGATAATAGGCAAGTGGCATACGCTGTCAAAGCATAAATCCATACAAAGGTGGAAACAGGTAATGAAAACCACGTAAAGTCGTAAATCGAATAGTAACTAGCCACTCCCGTGGACCGTCCGAAGAATTTAACGGAACGTATAGACAAGTTTTATGTCCTTTACATTGATGAGCATGAAGCAGAAAAGGTTGTAGGGCCTGTTCAAGTGAAGATATAAGGATTAGACCACATCTGCAATGTGTAGGCTGAAGACCTAAATATATTTTTTATTACACATTATTTGAGTGCGTTTGACTGCTACTTAATCTGATGGAAAGTGACGATGCAGCCTGAGGTGTATCACCGCAAACTCAAAAAATGCCAATTCACTCTTGCCTTGAATACCCCCCAAATTGTACGTATCGGGAAACACAAATACAGGAAGGTCAACCCATTGCATTCCTAATAAAAGATCTAGGAAGACAAAGAGAAAGAAAATGCATTCATAGTGAAATATAATTCGGATCCATTAAAATTTACATGTTTGTTTCTAACGAAAGTTTTTCATCAATAACAATAAAATTACATTAAGTAAACATGACATTTAATGTGTAGTGTGTCCTAGACCTAACATATAGCATAAATCGGTAATATGTCGAGAACCTTAGTACTAACCAGCTTAATATAATAGCTAGAAGTATCATTAAAACATGCATATGTAGGAACACTTACTACCACTATTTATTCAATAAACACAGTTGTACACTTTTGCTGCCAAATGACCATAATTAATTAAAAGTCCTCACATTTTAATTAGAAATTAACTATAACCATTCAACTACATTGGGTGTCAGTCTTTGAAATCACATGGAAAATTATTCTAACACATCTAGGTATGAGAATTAAATAATTACTAAGTACGTAGAATAACTAGCTTTTGTCTGCGATTTCGTCCGCTTTAGCCCGCTACTTCGTTTATGTAGTTGTGTTAAAACTGCGATATATCGTAAGATATACATTGGAATCGAATAATCAAAAAAGCTTTTATTTTGTTTTGTCATACAGACAATATATGCATTGATAAATGGCACCTCGAATATTTTGATTAAGATGACCCTGTAAATTTTGTAACACATAAAACATTTACAAAATCCAATCAAATCAAAATGTATACGAATATGAGTAAATGTGCAATACTTACGTGTATACAGTTAGTAGCATCCAGCACCTCAGTCGCGCGCCGGGAAGCCACGTTACGTAGCGACCAGTCAGCGCACAGTCGATCCAAGAGGCAATATACACCATACCACCGAAGTGGCGCGTCCAGCAAGGCCGCTCTAGATCTGTGCCGCTGACCGCTCAATTGGTAACTTACTATTGCTATTGAACTTGACTAGTTTATTTCTGGTTTACTTTTAAACTTTTTAGACTTTTGGGCCGAAACTGTTTGAATATAATCGTCAAAACATCTACTTATCTAAGCACCGGCTGTCGACAGCCGAGCTGAAGCTTATGTCCTTTGGTGCGAATGAGATGACTGAAGTAACTCTCCTCAGAGCACACCCCAGCATCTTTGTTTTATAACCGTTTATAAAAACTACGGCTTATGTTAAGTGCTATGGTCTAACAGTCTTCTTGAAGTGAGGTGGTTAATCGCGGCATTCCCATAATGTTCCTGTAACAAATAATAACAATCTCAATGTGTATTACGGATAAACTTTAAATCTTTATACAAACAACGTAACAAAAAGTCGGCGCGAAATCTTAGAAGCCACCCAAAATCAGTGATGCGAGGGTTTTTAAGGTAAAGTCATAAATAAATCACACCTCCACATAGGCCTGAGGCCCTTTTGTTTAAACGCTACCAAGACATACAAAAACTTTTATTTTTCTCGAAGCTAAATTTCGAAAAAATCACACCGCCCGTGAATTGTGCAAGATCACAACAGAAAATCATTAAACAATGCCCGTGCCAAGGATTGAGGTGTTTTATATCGTCCACGTTCGTTCCGAGTCATTCTGCAAAAAATCAAGAATCCAGGTAAACGGTATTTTTTGCAGTTGCAAGAACTTATTATGCGGGATTTATGTCACTTTTTGTTGCGTCCGACTAATTATTGTTATCTCTTTCCAGCTTGACCATCGCCTCTCTACGTAGAGCAATAATGGGCCACTAATTCTCGTGACACCTTCGGAGCTAAAGCGTCAATCGACTCGACGTTTCTGCCATTGTGCTCCGGGACAAAGCCACCCGCAAGCTCTACTGTGCCTCTAACGTTTTTATTATTTGCATTGTCGAATATCTCATTCACCGCCACAACTTCTTCTTTAACGATGTCGAGCGCGAGTTTCGAGGCAACTCTTTAGTGTTAATTAATGACTTCTGTAATTCTCGTTTTGACTGTTAATAGCTGTTTTGCTGACTCATTCAAAACGCTGCTAATGACCTAACAAAGGTTTGCAAATTAAAATTTTCAAAGGAACGTATCGGCGTGGTAAAAGGTAAAAAGAAACAATAAAATATCAAATTTAGAACAGCAATCGGGGCGCAGCGTTATTATTTTAGCCAACAAAGTAGAAAACCATTTACAATAAATCATTTTGAATGCTTTCTTGGTCCGCTTGTGTGAAGCGGGCGACGCAAAGGGTGATTTCTGTCCGAGTGTACATAAATAAAGGTGAAGGTCCTGAGTGCGGATCCCAGGTACGTTTAAAGTTGCAAGCACGCACATTCTTCACTGGAAGCGATTACATACGCATTGGTATAGGCCATATCTTGCAATTGGCTGACATAATATTTTTTATATCATTACTGAGAATGTAATCATGATTTTTAATGCATACCTTATTAATGTTACGTTATTTACATTATATAAATATATATAACTCAAAGGTGACTGACTGGCATAGTGATATATCAACGCACAGCCCTGGATGTGTCGAGCTGAAGTTTGGCATGCAATTAGATGTTATGACGTAGGCTTCTGCTAAAAGGATTTTGAATAATTTAATTACACCCCAAGGGGACAAAATAGGGAATGAAACTTTGTCAATTTTGAACCGATCGGGCTGAGACTTTGCATGCATACAGCTATTATAATGTAATCATCCCCAAAGAAAGGATTTTTATAAATTCTACCCCTGAGGGGATGAAACAGAGGATGAAAAATAATATTTCTAACACGAGCGAAGCCGCGGGCAAAAGCTAGTTAAACTATAAATTACGTAATACATTAGAGTGGCAGGTTATACAAAATGAACTTTGGAATGAATGCTGCGGTACCCGAAAGAGCGGTATATCCAGCCCAAAACGCGATAGACTCTTGTCAAGCATTGGACTGTGATACACAGAACTAAGAACACATGTACAATTCTAAAACAAAAACAGTGCACCGTACGGAAATATCTGGCCTTTCGTGCGACTTCTAGCTTTCTAATCCCTTGTAATATTTCTCACACTTGTGGCTTCAGACCACACCGGGGACCGTAGACGTCGCGGTGTTTGCACAGCGNGAGTCCTTGTTATCTGTTGCCAATGTCTAGGTTCAAACTACAGTAGTCTATATTAAGGTTAACTATCGTATATTATTACCGCTAAGCTTGATGAATCATATTATTAATCACAGGCTTTAAGTAGTAATTTTAGTTCGTTATCTAGTATTTGGTTTTTGTGTGACCCAGAAATGCGTTGCCGGCTCTCTATAAGATTGTATGCTCCTTTTTTATACAAGGCCAAGTTGTATAGTAACGTTGCTTTGCATTTTTGTACTACGAATAAAAAGTGGTATCATGTTAGAAACGTCTGAAAAACCATACGCATAATGACGACATTTTAAAATCGAAAGAAAATTCGGTATCAAACTATGAAACACTGCAAATAATGGATAGACAGATAGATAATACTTATTTGCACACAACAAATATAAAACTTTACAAGATACTGCACAGGAAAAAGGTACAATTGGCGGCCTTATTACTTAATAGCAATCAATTCCAGATAATCAACTTATAATGGAAGAGGACAGCTAATAGAAGGGGTATGCATACATATGAGAAAGAACAAGAGAAAAAATATATATATATATATATATATATATATAGTATATATACATATATATATAACTATCAACTTCAGATATATATAAAGAAATAAATAAGCATAATTTTTAAATACATAATAGTGACTTACTGCACGACAACTTAGCGCAGTTAATTACAAACCGTAGTTGTTTACTATTTCTATGTATAATATGTATGTATTACAAAAAAAAGTATATAAGTATGTGTATCCGTTGTTTACTATCCATATTATAGGCTAATGCTTAGTTTTGGGCTACATGGCGCTGTGTGAATGTCAGTGGATATTAATTTAATTTATTTAACCTCCACCGTACACAAGTCGTCGGTTTTTTTATTAAATCTGTGGCTTCAATGGTCAACGGTCCTACTACATACGCCATTGTTAAGTGGACTTTCTCGCACTTGAAATTGTTATTATCCATTACCTCAGTCTTCTTAAAATTTGGTAACAAAGTACGCTTTTTTGTTGCGAGTTAGTCGTACACGGCAGCTAAAAGTTGACGTAAGAAAAAATATTCATGTTTACGTCATAGGCTGCCTTGGATGACACCTTAGTGGAAAAGAGGCAATTCATTGAATAGTTCACGGACGTTATTACTCATTATACAATAAAATATATGAAAACCACGCAAAAAGCAACAAAAACCATTTCTACTCGTAAAAAAACTAAGTCATCATTACGTAGCATATGTTTCCAACTTTTAGATACTAAAGCCCACTTCAGCATAAAACTAGGCTGATATTAGTGTCGAGGACGTACCAGTCAATACATGCAATTCCTCTTTTACAACAGTTTTTCTTGTACTACAAAAGGTTCCAGTATCCGGAAACATATATAGTACATAAATATATTTGCATTGGGCTGTGTCGTAGGTCGCTCACTGGTGACGTCGGTGGCTCATTGGTGTGGACTGTGCCTTCCGATTTGGAGAGTGCACGTTCAAATACAGCCACGTACCAATATAAAAATGTCTTTTCGAATTTCCGAAATTATATGAACGTTTATCCGACACTCTTACGATGACGTTAAACATTGTGAGGAAACCTGCGCACGCCTGCAAAGAGATTTAAAGGTTGTGTGTGAAGTCAGCTTATCCACACTGGGCCCGCGTGGATGATTAAGGTCTATGCACCCTTTACTGATAGGCTCGTGCCCCTTTGTGGGAGACATAATGAACTGATGATGATGATGATTGGGCTGTGTGTCCTTCTGTTTACAAAATTTAGGTGTGTAATTATATGTTTATCCGGTATTTAGTAAACCTACAAACAACTTGAATTAAATTGGAATGTGAATGTTAGTGTATTCTCTTATTCCAATGAAATGTAACAGTAAATTACTGAATTCCGTGACTTATTCGTACATCACATGTAAGCAACACTGAAATCCCTGTTCATAATATTATCGTCCATCAAATAAAGAACGTAGCGAGAGCTCAGGGAAATTAATTGGAATTAGTGTCACGCTCTTTAAAATGAGATCTTAACATTTCAGTCAAAGATAAAAATGAAAATATATGAGGAGATTAATGATGATTACAGGTGCATGTTAACCGTGTTTGAACGCTTATTGTTTATCAACAATTATCATCTTTTACTAATATCATCCAAATCCATCATTATCAATTTATTTTTAACTTTAATCCTAAAAACTAGATAATACTAATTCGGAACGCCTGTTATATATTCGTACCTACTAAAAGATGCAATGTTTGAGAATATGGATCTGTAATTTTAAGGTTTGGATGGTACGTCTTGCCGAACACAGTGAGGCATTGGTCAACCACCAATATGACATATGTAATATCATATGTACGTATTCGGTTTACATCGGAAACCTATCAACAATGAGATAAGAGAAGAAAAGTATAAAAAAACCATGGCTCGGCACCCATAACCTCTAGAGTGTATATCGCCCTCGACTCTTGTGCTTAACCGGATTGATACCACGGGCTCACAGAAATGGCGTAAAACAGCTCGACAATCGTAATTTTTAACCCAAAACTACCCACTACTACTACTTGTTCGTTCGTTTCTTCAGAATTACGACTGTCTTTGAGTAGCGATATCACTTGCCATCAGGGCCTGTTACGAATTTACTCGAAATAACGACACTTTTCAAAATTTAAATTTTGTATTCCGGTACAACTTTGTTATTAATAGTATAATATAGTACAGTTAAGTTTCTTACAGTGTTACGAATTAAAATGATACCATAAAACAGATCGAATGAATGCAATAATTTAATTTTGAGACACAATTATGACACTATGGGCGCATTTTAAAATTAACGGAATTGGGACCCAAGTGTATCGCCTCCTCGTTTGCTTATTACGAAAATTTAAAAAACATGTCAAGGAAGAATTAGTATACTTAAATGTACGATTAAAATAATTATTATAGTCATCGAAAAGTTTATTCCATATACAGTACAGAACATAATTAGTAATCTTATTTTATTTCTCTCACCACATACTACAAAAAAATATATAAATCACATTTGATTGGACACACTGTTTGCAATGTGGAGTGACTTGATCCCAAACTAGGCAGTTTCCTGCTTGTATTTTAGGCACCAGGCCTCCCAACGTCCTTAGTATTTATATTTTTACATATATTTCTGTATCGTATCGTTTTGTTTAAAACATAACTACTTTAATATGCGATTGAACTAATAACCTAACCAAGAATTCACAGCAAACTTCTTACACAAACGAAATGTTAAGTAGCGATAAGATACAAATGTCCATTCAATGCATGTAAGTTGCTAAAAACTGTAGTGCGGTCTTCAATTCGCTTAACAGTAAACGATAATAAATATCCATAAACTCACAAATCACCCTCAGCCACATCACCCTCTGCCCTGAATTAAAGTATGCAGCTCATATATGGTTACTTAACAACAGGTTTACATAAATAAATCAATCAGTCTACGATCGTCCACTGCTGAACATAGGCCTCCCCCAATGAGCTTCAATCATCCCGGTCTTGGGTATTATTTACAATTATTTACACATTTACAAATAAATATCGGCCTAAATATGACGACCCATGTGGTGTAATTGTTTAAGACGTCGGCTCTTACACCAAGGGTTCCGCGTTCGATCCTCGGCCTACAAACATTTGTGTGCATGAACATATCTGTTTGTATTGGTTTGGGTATTTTCTATGTATATATATGTAGTATATGTATGTATTTACAAAAACAAATAAAGTATGTTTATTCGTTGTATAGTAACCATATTACAGGCTAAATCCTTAGTTTGGGACTAGATGGCGCTGTGTGTTAGTGGATATGTATTATTAATACAAAAATACCCCACTGCAGGATATCAACTTTACTATGGGGAGTTTAGGCTGTAACTACCCCACGCGGGCCCAATGTGGCTTGGTGGGTACTAACAACTACCACCCTAAGATTGTAGACGGGACCGACGCGACGTGCAACACCTTAATACATACAACCAGACAAATTCACGCACACAAATGTTTGTTCTGCGCTGGGTTCGAATCGGGAGCCCTTGGTGTAATGGTCAACTACTATTGGTCGCGAAATGATTTAATTAAACAGATACTATTGTTTCTCCATCTTAGTAACATTTGGTCACCCAATTCCTAAAAATTGCTTAATAGCTAACAGCAGATTTGCTTTTTCCTAGCAGTGGGTATTATTGGTTACTGCTAGAAAAAACAGGTTTTCCTGATTCCTCAAACAAACAATATAAGTATCCTTAACTCGTCGCACTGCTAATTGTTTTTAACCCCCGACGCAAAAAGAGGGGTGTTATAAGTTTGACGTGTTTGTCTGTGTGTGAGTCTGTGTGTCTGTCTGTGGCACCATAACTCCCGAACGAGTGGACCGATTTTGATTTAGTTTTTTTTTTGTTTGAAAGGTCATTTAATCGAGCGTGTTCTTAGCTATGTTTTATTAAAATCGGTTAAGCCGTTTATAAGATATAGGGGATGAAATTGGGAATGAAAAACCGATTGTTTGCAAATATGCCCGAATGGGGTATCAAATGAAAGGAAATGATTCGTACATTACAATAGCTAAGTTTAATTAAAATCGGTTCAGCCGTTTATAAGATATAGGGGATGAAAGTGGGAATGAAAAACCGATTGTTTACAAATATGCCCGAGTGGGGTATCAAATGAAAGGAAATGATTCGTACATTACAATAGGAAGTAAGTAAAAACAGGGGTGTTATAAGTTTGACGTGTCTGTCTATATACTAAAATTAACTTAACCTAACCTACCTATAAAAAGTATGAAATAAAAATTAAATTAAAAATTTAAAAAACCCCGACACAAGAACTTAAGTAATTTCCCTTTAAAAAGTAAAAAATAATAAAAGAAACTTAATGTTAAAGTACCTAAGAATCTATTAATAATTCTAAAAAAAAACCTCGCGTGGGGGGATTACTTAAGTTCTTGTGTCGGGGGTTTTTTAAATTTTTAATTTTCCCTAGTTATTAGGTTACCTTACTCGCAGAGTAAAGCTGTCATTATTTCCAGAAATTTTATAGCGGAAGAAACCATTATTTCCTAAAGACGTCAATGTACATTACGAGTAAGGAATTCGTATCGGTATTAACCTTCAAACATTAAAACCTAAAGCCAATCAACACCTACGTAAGCGGCGCCCGTGGAATTGTTAAAAATTTTGACTTTTTGCACAAATAAGGAATTTGCGTTTCAAAACCTGTTTTGTTTAGTGGTTTTTTTCGCAAACACCTCGGCCGAAGTCAAACATGAAAGTGCATGCCTGGACCCCATAATGCACCGCGTGCGCCGGCGGCTCACTTTGCACGCATTTTGCACATTTACTTTACTAAGTTTAGGTTTGCTTTTTTTATCTCCCTATATCTGTCTAGTGCTAGCTACTTATAATTTTTGCGGTATACAAAATTGTACATTTGCTTTACCTAATTTAGATTTGCCTTTTTTCTATTCTCTCCTTTGCTAAACATAATTATTTAAAATTTTGCATCTAAGTCATAATGACACAGTATATTCGTAAGATCAATAAGTACACTTATTTTTCAATTAGGTACATCAAGATGTTCGCTGAAAATTTGTTTCAAAGTATGAGCGTTATCATTTGGAACTTTTTTGGATGTACTTTGTGCCGTTAGTAGCTGATTGCCTTCATAGTTCCCCTAGGAAGCGGCTTACATAGGGTCTAATGACCTTAAGCGTAAAGGTATGCCTACTCCAACAATGCATTAATCAGCTTATATTTACCTAAATGCCACCAATTTACAGCAATC
>PQWD01005671.1:93601-225172 GCA_019425675.1 Leucinodes orbonalis
TAATCCATGGTAATAAAGTTGCTTAGTTAATACTCGTAATTAAGAAACTTTATTGAGTTACCAAAACCTTAGGTGATGATTATTTTAAAGATGTACAAATTTTAATAAATATAATCAAATAAATAAAGATACGCAGTATGTATAATTCAAACTTATAAGGAAAAAAATAAAAGTGAAAAAAAAATAACTAACCAAAATTTCGGGAGCAAAATAATCCAAATAAAAATCGTGCACAAAATAAAAATTACACTTCACACCAACATAATGTTAAATGGGCACATCGAATTAGCACACATAAAAATCTTAGCAAGCTGAACGTCTAAACGCACTTTTACACAACACACAACTTTACCGTTTGCCTCCAACCGCAATATTTTCTGTCAGTTTTATTGTATAAAAAAATATAATGTTCGATTTTTGAATTAGTTCGCGCGTTCGAATTTCGCGGTCGCGTCGTCGCGTGGGTCTCCCGAGCTCGGAATTTCGGCTATTATGGGGAGGATGTGCGCATAGCAGTGGCTTAGATGAGACTGTGGCGTGGTACCGAGGCGGTCCAACTGTATGGCCGGTGCCGACTTTCGCCCCGACCGGTCGCCCTACAGCTCCAGCGACGAGTGACGCATCCAGGAACGTTTAATTCAAAGTATTTTACATTGCGATGAGTAATTTTTCTCGACATTATTTAACGGAGTTAGTAATTGGTCAAAATATTGAAAATTAACACTAAATGAACGTTTCTTTTTCTTCCGGTCGATGAACGTTCCGAACGGTTTTAGGGGTAGCAAATAGAGCGAAAGCGGATGAATATTGTTGGCACTTTTTATTTACAAACGCATTGACGTATTGTAGCTGCGTGTTATATTGTTGTTGCGAATATTCAAATTGGCCAGTATCGGAAGTGCGTTGTCATTTTGAAAAATTGGCTCCATTCAAATGCAAATTTATTATATTCGGCAGGTAAATTTTTGGGGTTGCCGTATTCGAACGCGCGTTTTTGAAGTAATAATAATATAAGTAAAGCGGTGTTCTTTCTACAACATTTAACTATGAACTAAGAAGCGTACTTTTTATTATTTCAGAAGGTATCATCATTAGAAATAAAGTATTATTGCATTTATAAGAATTTTATCTACACGCGTCTGTAGGTTTACCATTGATACTGTACACGTAACGGTGGTGCCAAATGGGTGAAACTTTTTTTTTAATGTATAAGTGTACAGGACGGTCTGGACGCTCACCTGATGGTAAGTGATACGCCAGACCATGACAGAGCGGCATTAAAGGAGACCAACAACTGATAGACAGTTATTATCCTCCATCAATGCCGCACTGCGCCCGTCACCCGAGACAACTGATGTTAGGTTTCTTATATCCGGTAATTTCACTAGCTACAGTGCCCTCATCCCGAAACACAAAAGTGCATAACACTCCTGTTTCACGGGATGATATCTGGCACTGCGGTGGTACCTACCTAGACTACTCAGTATCGAGTCTACCACCTAGTAAACCACTTTATTTCGTGGTAGAGCCTCGCAGCGGCTTTGTCTACAAGACATATTGGGCCGGCGCGCCAAGAGTGTTCCCATGACCTCACTGTAGTCCAGTGTGACGTAGCACCTCTTTGCTGTTTTACAGTATGTGTGAGGTTAGAGGTTGCCCATCCCCCTCCCCACCATTCCTCCTAAATCGCGATCAAATAAAATTCCACCCCAGGGCTTACTAACTTCGCGAGCGTTGGAGAATCTCCCTCTGGTAGTCCGCACAGTTTACCACCCAAATGTAAAATTACCGGGAATAAGAGACCTTTCAAAGTTTTCTCGTGTGATGGGCGGTGATGGAGAATAATAACTACTTATCAGTTGTTGGTCTCAGTCAATGCCGCCCTGTCATGGTCAGGCGTATCACTTACCATCAGGTGAGCGTCCTGACCGTCTTGTACACTTTGTAAGATAAAATAACATAAATATGTGGGCGATCGGACTGCTCCGCGCATTCTGAGGAAAGCAAGTTCGCGCGCAAAAAGGGTATTGCCGGAAGTCAATACCTAAATCAAAGTTTTGTTGCAAGTTGTAGAAAAAATGGAGTTATAAATTCAGACACAAACTTTAGTACGAGTTAATATGAGGGGAATACCGCCATCTCTTAAAACATTATTACTATAATATTATTTCGCCTTTTCTGGCACAAAAATGCTGACGTATCATTAAAATTATAGTTATTGATTAAGGAAACGGCGGTGACCCGCTTATCATATGACGCAACTTTTAATGAAATGGTTTTGATTAACGAAAATCGTTCTTTCATAATTGTTTGTGATCTTTGATTACAAGATTAAGTATGTTATTCAGTACTCTACAGTACCCTGGTGCAGTTAAACTTTTGAGAACTGCATGAAGAGGGCTGTGTAATCGGGGAGAATGCAGTCCACTGCTGGACACAATATATGTATCCCCCATTTTGCTCCAGATATTCCGGTCCTCCGCTTTCTCATGCAGCCTCCACCGAGGCCGGAGGGCGTACTAAGCTACGCTTGCCAAACGCTTGCCAAGACGCGGTCTCCACTCCTGAACGCGTCTGCTCCAACGGAAATAAGTTCTGTGACATACGTAAGCAGCCCACGTCATAGCTGAAAGAAAATTTGTGTAATATTCCAGTTTGGTTGGAACGTTACAGGCAACCACTTGGTTGAAAAAAAGCTGTTTTCGTGCTTCGAAGGGCAAGGTAGTCGTTAACACTTATAAATTTAAATCAACCCGCATAGCTTCCTGGTGGGTTACGACCCAAACACCCACGGCTATGCGGGAAGGCCTGTGTATCCATTATCCCTAAACACCAAGAGTATACTTAAATATTACGGTGGAGCATATCTAAATGACATTGAAGTGCTCACACAGACGAGTCAAATGGAGTCAGTTCAATATTTTTATATCTTTATGTATGAATAATATGTATGTACCTATTTACAAAAAAAAGTAAATGAATATGTTTTTCAGAGCCCTGCTTTTTGGATGCTGCAGTTGGATGTTATAGGCTTAGGCAGGTTCGATGCCCGGGCAATACAAACATTTGTATGCAAGAACATATCTGTTAGTAATGGTCTGTGTGTTTTCTATGTATGTATTTACAAAAAAAATGTATATAAGTACGTATATGTTTATCCGTTGTATAGTACCCATAATACAGGCTTCACGTTTAACTTGGGACTAGATGGCGTTGTTATACTTATTTATTTATATATATTATGATGATGATAACATTACAGGATGCTGTAATCTTAGATATGTTGGCTGAAGAGTTAGACCGGGTAGAGATTAATTTATTAACTTACTCATATCATTAAAATATAAGAAAGTTGTTTTAATAAAACATGTTAAAATAGTCCAAATATTGGTTATAAATTTTAAAAAAAAAATCTATTTCAATATGGTACAATTTTCTTAATGAGAAAAACGTCGTCTTAGCACCCATTTCTGAATCATCCTCAGAAGTATAACAAAGTCAACTTTATAAAAGTAAATAAATAAATACAACCATTACTTCTAACATTACACAACCTTTCATGACCTCACATACATGTATATACATATAATATAAGAACATCGCCCCAGTATAAGTTAGACAACCGATTCAATGCACGCCGCTACCAGGACATCAGAAACTCCGTAGAGTTCGCAATAACCCAGTTTCAGTTACGGACTATCGGACAAGTTGGAAGGATGCAGGAACCGCCAGGACCACGACATTCCGGCTTTACGGGCTGTTTACAACTGTTGCTGTTATACAGCTCAGTTCTCGTTGTTCGCGTAATGTATGTTGCAGGCAATAATTGACATTCGGTATGTAACACTCTTGTTTAGTTTTTAATATGAACACATTGACTGGTGTATCAGTTCATAAGAAAGAAAGAATAAACACTTACTTCACCACAAATTTCACAAAAATATCATTATTTCATAAGGACCATGAATTTATTGAGTGAGCTGATTTCATCAGTTTTTGAGAAAGTTGATGGGAAACCTGAGTAAGAAATAAAATGCAGATTTTATCATCTGGCTGAAGATTATCACCTCCTTTTTAAGGGATCCCATGAAACAAACTAGTTACATGTACTATAGGATAGTTATTTGAAATGTGTTTGTCAATAGTCATACAAAGCGCGATCCTAACTTATTATTTCGTTATAATACTTATGCTCCTGAGCTATGCAAACACATAGAATTTCAGTCTTCTTCTTCTTGTCGAGTCGATATGGATTCAAAAGTTAAATGTGATAAAGCGACTAATATAGGGCCACTTTAATCGCCCTTTCATTTGCCATCCTGAGTTACCGGAAACCGCACGAAGATGGACAGTATGGGTAAGACAGGTGTTCCATTGTCTGAGAGGCACCACAGCCACAAAGACTACTTTTCAAATATCCCCATCTTACCCTATTTTCAAGGCACCAGCGAACACCTGCCCGTAGTCTATACATATTTTCCAGACTGTCAAGGGAAGATCACCACCCAGAGGCAGCTCTGCAGCCAAACGGCGGTGTCTCGACGAGGTCGGGAATAATTCACTATGGGGAGTTTACTTTATGCCTTAACGTAATAATTCTGGGTATTCTTTGGGATCCCTGGTAGATGGCGACAGTAGCAAATACAAAGATAACAGAATAAATCTTTGTTCAAACTTAAATAAGGCTGAATCCCTTATCTAACTGCAACACAGATATTCAGAGCAGCGCTCTACGCGTTGTGTTGTTGTTAATGAAGTCATTACATTCGCTTACAATATAATACCGTAAATCGGACAATTCTTGTATTGCCATATTATGTACAATTATTACGTCGTGCTAACGGCTTTAACGATTTAGATGAAATATACTAACTACATTTTGTTGACATGATACGTGTTTTACTGGGAGCTAGTTAAAATGTGCTATCCTATTCGGGAGAAAGCTCTTTTGGTATAGCAATAGTTTTCAGTATTCGGATAGACCGCATCATAACCAATCTGATATACATCCGTACAGTGGTGGGCACAGAGATTATGAGTAGTGTATGCAAAGTAAGTGATACTCATCGCAAAAAACAATAAATAATTAACATTTTTGTCCAATTGAGTGCTGCTGATGATAGCAGATCGCCTATAGTTTCAAATCTGTACAGGAAAATGGGCAAATAAGTGGGCATCATTTAATATGTTGATGTTTTCCGGGTAGTTTGTACGCACAGAGTATGCACTGCTTATTTGCATATATGGAGTGTACGATACTGCATCCGTAGAATGATAATTGGGGTATTGTGTGTAATAATTTATATATATTGTTATTAATGTGTGTCATGCCACAACCGATATGCGTCGATGGCGTCCGTCTCGAGGTTGTGCAATCCAACTTGGCCGGCATAATTCGAGAAGGAGGCTAGTAGGAGGGTTCAGTTGGGCTGGGCGGCATTCGTAAGCTACGTCATGTCTTAATAACGTCAACTTCGAAATGCTTAAAGACGAAGTCTTTGAGCAATGCGTCCTACCCGTGCTAACATACGCAGCTGAGACATTGGACACTGACTGCGGGATTGGTTCACAAGTTCAAGTCCACTCAACGCGCAATGGAGCGAGCTATGCTTGGAGTCTCTCTTAGGGATAAGATCAGAAATGATTTAATCCGCAAGAGAACTAAAGTTACCGACATAGCCGCCGGATAGCAAGTTGAAGTGGTGGTGGCTGGTCACGTATGTCGTAGAACGATGGCCGTTGGAGCAGACGAGTTCTGGAGTGGAGACCGCGGTCTTGGCAAGCGAGCGTAGGACGCCTCCGGCCCGATGGCCGACGACTTGCGGAAAGGTCGCTGGTGGGAGCTGGATGAGAAAAGCGGAGAACCGGGATATCTGCGCAAAATGGGGGAGACCTATGTCAGCAGTGGACTGCGATAGGTTGAAGAGAGAGAGAGAGAGATTAATGTCCAAGCGTAGTGACTGGAAAGAAAAAAAATGAATAGCAAGTAAAATTACAATTGATGGTTTTATCGTTTTAATTTATTGACATCGCTCAGATTTGTAAAAGTAATTGTATTAGAATAATAAAATTACTCATTATAACCTAAAGGTTTTTTTCAACATTTATGGTTACCTTTTTAACATTTATGGTCTCCTGGTACTTTTCGGAATGCTGGCATAAATGTTTAGACTTTTCAAAAAAGAATTCAATAATCATACGAATGATTTCATGTTTACAAACCATTAAATATTCAAAAGGTATACGTTATACACCTCTTGAATTGTTTAGTTGTTGATTATATGGTTATTGTAAAAATCAACGATAAGATTAAGATACTGTTAATATTTATTTATTGTTACTAGCTACAACAGTTAATTTTAATAAGTGGACCAAACTGCTATATCCAAATTTATTTTCTTGTCTTAAAGGAAACCAAACGTTTTACATATCATTTCTGTAAATAACTCGAGTTTACTACATCAAAGCTAAAAAGTAAGTAAAAGGATTAATAAACAAAAAACTATTTCGTGGGAAACAGGAAAAATCGTCTCCTGTGATATGTTATTTGAAAGCAAACAAAGAACGTAAGCAACTTCAAAAATAAAGACCACAACAGCAAAAGAAAAACGCAAGGAAAACATCCTAGACATCGGCGATACTTGAACTAAACAACTAGTTTGATAATGAAGCTCACTTGTCTTATCATTGATCTGATCCCGCGGACATCTCACTCGGCTTCTGCTAGTAGCAATAAACAGAAATCCGATACGGCTGCCTACGACAACCACTTAAAACTACAGATCTCCGATAAGAAGACCGTTCGCTGTATTATTTACAGCTCGTTCGTACGCCAAAATCAACCACTCTATGGTTCCGCAACACGCTAGGTAAAGTCCAAAATTTCCTAGTCGACGTCTCATAAAACACTTCTTTTGACAGAGTTCAGTTATTTTTTTACGCAATATTACGCAAACTCGTTAAAATTACAGGGTGAAACCAAAGACTATAAATTTTACAACATTAAAATTGACAGAAAAACTTATGCCGGCTTTTCATATTTGAATACGATCGTTTCTTTAAGATCATCGGGCTATTTGGCTTATGAAATGTTGCTAATGGGGACTTAATAAATGTGATGATAGATGAAGCCAAACCTATTAAAAATAGTTAAATTAATTAAAAAGTACCTTTAAAAACCTTATTGACGGCATATTAGAAAGAATTCTAAACATATCTGCATATATGCAGGAGTATAGAGACCTACCTACGAGTAGGAGCATACTAAAATTTAAAATATTCGAGTAAAAGTAAAACCTTCCATTATTTCGTTTAGTTAAATGAAGAACTAAGTAAATATGATTCGAGAATCTTGCAAATGTGGCTGCTAACATACATCCTTCAGAAAATATAGGATAGGCAAAAGTAAAATTTATAGATAGGTTAATATTTATAAATGACAATTCGTTAAATCTACATTATGAATACTTTTATGCAATATTAAGTTTATCAGTTATACGTGTAAGGAACCCTCTTCGTTAGTTTCTACTTATTCATATTTTATGAAAATTATAAATATAATGGCTTTGGTTTTGTTTCACAAGTCCGTGCCTGTCTTTACATTTTTATGACCTCTCTGGTTTAAGCAGCTTCACTTTCAAGCATCGGTCCTTTGCTCATTATACATATTCGCTTTATGTCCATACTAATTGTACCCGCTCCAAGCAATTAAGGGAAATTACTAGGAAATAGAAAAAGGACTTGCATTTTATAATGCTTACAATTTGACAATACTATACATGGTCTGGTTCGAACCCCGGTATTATTGGAGACATGATTTAGCACGAATAAGGTGATTCGACCCTTATAGATATTGTAATGGAAATGCCCTAAAATAAAACTTAATGAAAAAACAACAACTACATATAATTTCAACTATCTTTATCAATACTATGAAAACAACTTTCAAGTAAAACACTTCCGATGGCACAATAAACTTAAATATGCAAAAAATTGGAATCATCATCATCAGCTCATTTAATGATTTACCGAGGAGCAAGAGACCGCATTGGGTGACCTTAGTAGGCCACGCGTGCCCAGTGCGAATTGGCCGACTTCACGCACAAACTTTGAATTCTTCGTAGGCGTGCGCAGGTTTTCTCACGATGTTTTCCTTTACCGCAAGAGCGTCGGATAAACGTACATATAATTTCGAAAAATTGAAAATACTTTAGTACATGTCGGGATTTGAACCTACACCCTCCAGATCGGAAAGCGGCAATTGTCAACACCAATGAGATCAACGCTCTTAAACAGCAAATGTTTGATCAAACTTTGGAACGTTTGTCGCGTATGTAGTTGGTACAAATATTGAACAAATGACAGCTGCGGAGTGAGTTATTCTAAGGGCCGATTAATATATTCATTCGCCCTTCACGCCCCAAATCCGACGCGGGAAGGGGTGAAACTAGCGCGCGCGCATCGCATCGATCAACATGCGGAAAGAATCGATTATTTGTTTGTGATGTGTCATTGTGTTGTATAAAAGAGAGGAATTTGTTAGCTACATCACAGTTTTATTATTAATGACTCTATTTATTAATAGTAGTTTTCTGCATAATAATATCGTTAGGAATGTTTAGTAGATTTGGTATAATAATGGGATCGATTGTTGAAAAAGTTAGGTAAGAAAAAAGTGGCATACGTCATGACTTTGTTTTTGGGTTGGTATCTTTTCAGATAGTTATGTAAACATCCAATCTGGTATTCGGTAGCAACTGTAGCTTAAACCCACTCGCCCTTTCACATTCAAACTTTAAAAATAAATTGGTGAGATTGTTGTACTAGAGGTATTAAAGATCCGAAACAAAAAAAGTATTAGTAATTTTCGGTTCTTATAGAACACATAATGAACATGTCATTATAAATCTGACACTATTTCGGGTTGTTATTACAGATTCATACAAAATAAAGAGCATCTCTCGGATAAACTCTGACATAACAATATTTCTATGTATTTCTCACATGAACAATATCTATCATTTATTTTATGTAAATTTGCTGTTATCACCTAGGTTCAATTGATGGTAGAGTCGTCTAGGTAGGTACCACCGCAGTGCCAGGTCGCGTCCCTTGATATTGAATTGGAGTGTTTTGCACTTCCGTGCTTCGGAATTTTTGCTAGTAAAATATAACATTTGTCGTCTAGGGTGACAGGCGCAGGGCAGTGTTGACGGAAAGTAATAACTACCTACTGTTATTAATTTCCTTCAACACTGCTTCTTTCATGGTCAGGCGGATCACTTACCACCAGGTGAGCGAGCTGACCATCCCGTTCATCATCATTATCATCAGCTCATTAAACGTCCCCACCGAGGGGCACGAGCCTACCCGTACAGGATGATTAGGCCTAAGTCGTCCACGCGGGCCAGTGCGATTGGACGATTCACACACAACCTTTGAATCTCTTCGCAGGCGTGCATGGAGGTTTCCTCACGATGTTTTTCTTTACCGTAAGAGCGTCGGATAACGTACATATATTTTTCGAAAATTCGAAAACACATTGGTACGTGGCGGGATTTAAACCTCAGCCCTCCCGGTACGAGGGCGACAGTCCACACCATTGAGCCACCGACGTTCACAACATAAAAAAATGTTTTCATGATATAGATATTATTAGGCAGTTCGTTAATTGTCACTATGCATGAATATAATTCATGCAAATTTAGAATTTCAGATAAACCCATTCTAAAAACTATCGATAAAAGATCGGTTAGCTAAATGAAAAGACGGTAAAAATATCCACCGAGTTAATTAAAAACCACACGACCTTTAATAATTTTAAAAATCACCACAAACACGCAGGTGTGCACAACAAAAACCCAACCGAGGGTGCTGTAGGAAGTGATACTGGTTTTTATTTCCCCCCTACGCTATCGATTCGCGCTGTCACCGCAACGGGCCCAGTACAACTTCTGATTGATGCACCCTGCGTTTCACCCCCGGTGTATGAAAACGATTTATCTTTATTGCAAACGCGTGAATGAAGGTTCGCGCCCTAACCATTGATAGTGATCGGAATCTTTCAAAACACGGTACTGATATGCAGTTAGCTTCTTGAATGTTCTTAAGGGATTATCTTCACGTTGGTAGCAGAAGTGTATTTTTTAATATTAAATCCTTAACGACGAATCGTCGGCAAGGACCAAGTTCAGCAGTGGAATTTTATGCTGAAATGATGTGAATGAGTAAATGATACAATGATGTAGTTAGAGTTCAATTATGTGTATGAATCTTTTAATCTGTAACGTAGGCTTCATTTCACAAACGTATAAAATTAAGAAAATTTTAATTATTCTTATCTCGATCTATGCCGGTCACATCAACGAAGCCCTATAGATAAAATATATATTTGTGTATTATCCAATGGTACCATTTGAAAGAGTAAGGGAACCATCATCCTTTCACAAACTTTTGTGAATCATTGATCCGTCTTATCTAATTTATTAAAATCTTTTAAAATATAAAGGTGTAAATATAAATGAGATTGTAACGTCACAAACACTGTTAAAAATGTTATCCAAATTGAGGTTAAGCAACAAAATTTAACATTCGCCTAGATTGACATCAGTGCAATAATCTAACCCAACCCTAAAAAGCGTTACGTACAATGTCATTGTTATTCAAATGGATTCTAAACAAAACAATTAAGCTCCTGATTAAGACGTCACAAAGGCTTTATTGGACTTAGAAA
This sequence comes from Leucinodes orbonalis, assembly GCA_019425675.1. Taxonomy (NCBI): domain Eukaryota; kingdom Metazoa; phylum Arthropoda; class Insecta; order Lepidoptera; family Crambidae; genus Leucinodes; species Leucinodes orbonalis. Next base: position 104,334 of record PQWD01005671.1, read on the forward strand.
TTCAAATTTCAATTAAAAACATTGGTGTGCAAACTACCACAACCCCACTAGGGAAGCGCATGGGCTTTTGCCAAACTTGTCTGGGGTTCCTAAATGAAATCGAAAACCCTCATGGAGTTACCTCGGTCTCCTACCGGAATAAAAAAAGTTTTTATGTTTCTTAATGAACGATGAAGCAGCCAGTATGCTCACTTAGTAGTAAGTGTCTGACGTGCCCAAGACAGATACGGTGTTGAAAGTATCCAATGACTATAAACTGTTATTCATTTCCTTCAACATTGCTCCGTCCCCATCATTCGAAACGATTGTGATGTGATGACATTGATACTGACGACCTTCTTCCAGGAACACTGAAGTGTATAAATATAGTAGTCGAGAACTAAGGGTACGACTCACAAATATTACTAATCTTATTGAATTGCACTCTTTTGTCTTACGGAATCTTCGAAGCCTCTTCGTTACCTAGAATTGTGCATGCTGCTGCACCCGTAGTGGAAATCAAAATATATTTTTTATAAACTTACTAATGTATAAGTAACATAATTATAGTCCTCAAAGTATAACTTCGGTTTAGCTTCGGTGGTTATGTGAGGCCATAATTAATTTTATTAATTCTGTGGTGAGCCACTAGTGAAGTAATGTTTAAACGTTATACTGAACCCTGTAAATTCCAACCCGTTTTAGCTTCCTTTCAATGAATCCGTAACACGATTGTGCAACAAATATTGTTAACATTTTAATTGGCATCAACATGCCGAGTGAGATACAAATGCAAGGGTCACTGAATGTGCTGTTAAGTTTTAGTTTTCTTACCCTGGTGTTTTTGTTTCTTGTGTCTGTCTTCTTTTTCAGTCAGGCAAAGTAATATATTTATTATATGGCATTAAACATAAAATAACATTAAACAACTCCAATGAAACATTTACAAATTTTAAAATTACAATAATAAATTAATAGCTTAGGTATGTAATTTAACATAAAAAAGGTTCAGAAATAGAAAACATAGTTTTTTAAATATTTTGTATCATATTAAATCCAAACATTTAATATATTTTATCACACTCTTTCCTCTAGCACACCCTTCCATCTAGCACTCATAAACTGAAACAGTAGCATCAAATAGGTACAGGTTTTTTTAGATATTATATAAATCATAAAAAGATACAAAACAAACTTAAAATCTTTATTTTGATATGTTGTTTTTTATAATAACAACTTTCTGTGATGGAGGCTTAAACCCTCCCTCTTTTAGTCAAACTAAGCTCTTCCAATAAATTAGACTTATAGGCGGGCAAGTGTGTAGGGATAGATGCAGACACTTTAGGGCATGTTGGTATTCTCTAATGAGACTAAGACACGTGACCATGCTACCCAATTTGAATTATTATCTTTAAAACTATTCAGACAAAAGTTTTTAATAGAGTCAGCCAAACACGTCGGTTACAAATTAGACACCCAAAGTTCTGGTTATGACTATTCTTGTCTTAATTCTAGTTCAAAAAGTAAAAGTTTTATGGCATCAGTGATATTGTGTATAAAAACTAATACACAAACTATTTAATAAAATAATTGTTATTTTTGAAATGTTGTAATGATTCAAAATTGGCTTCAATTACAACTGTTACGCTTCACATAAACTGGTTCATATGTAGCAACATATTATCCCTACGATGATATTGTTACGTCACAAGTTATCAACTGCACTGAGGTCCCTTCCACCAAATTTTTCCTTAAATTTTTAAAATGAATAATGTTTTAAAATTTCAATAGGTCAATGTAAGGAAGCTCTTTATTTCTGATTACAATTCCTTTTCACAATAGCGGCAAGACGGTCAAGGTCTACTTTGCATATTTTCATAATACTGGCCAGTACTCTGGTCAGTTTTGCCAAAGGGGTTAGTAGAACGGTTATTGTTGTAGTTGTTTTTTTACACAGAATGAATGAATAGAAGTTTTATATTAGATTAAATATTTTTGCGTTACTTGAACCATCTGCATCAATAGATAAGGGAGGCGAAATCATGTGGTAAGTAAGATATACTTTATTAAGCCCGCGCAATAAGTAGGTAGCTTTAACAATCACAATTACCTTGCACATCATCATCATCAGCTTATTAAACATCCCCACCGAGAGACACGAGCCTACCCGTATAGGGTGCTTATCTTAGTCATCCACGCGGCGCAGTGTGGGTTGCACGACTTCACGCACAACCTTTGAATCTCTTCGCAGGCGTGCGCAGATTTCCTCACGATGTTTTCCTTCACCACTAGAGCGTCGGAAAACGTACATATAATTTCGAAAATTGGTACTTGGCAGGATTTGAACCTCAGCCCGTTCAGTAATAAGAATAAATCTTTATTAAGTAAAAACATTTACATATTAACCCTTACCATTAGTCCCTAGTAAGAGGGCAACAGTCCACACCACTGAGCCACCGACGCTCTTCCTTGCATATAGGCAATTTCTTTTAATATTTGCAAATACATTAATCCCAAAATTATCTAGTATGAAAATTTCACATACTATTTTTAATATAGTATAAATGACCTTACATCTGTCGCCTAGGTGGACGGGCACTCGGAAACGTTGATAGGAACTTATTACTTTAATTATTGGATTTCTGTAACATTGTATTTGAGTATTGCTTGCCATAAAGTTGTTGTTGTACGTAGTTGCCTTGTGCACTTCTTAAATTAAATGAAATGTTGCATCATGGCGTAGGCAATTTTTTTTAAAGTTCAACTTGATTAGGCATTTGGCCGCCATCTCATCTGATGTTAAGCGATGATGCGGCCGAAGATGGATCATACCTACCTAGGTACAGCCTGTTCACTTTTTCCTTGAAGATGCCCAGATTGAAGTGATCGGGGAACACTCTAGCAGGCAAAGAAATGTAGAACCAAAACGTTTAGTTCGGATGAATGGTAAATACGCGACAGAGATGGGATGCACGTCCACGTCTCGTGTCCCGATGGCGGGATTAGATGATGTAATTCCTTCGCACACTCACTTTGTTAAGATATATTGTAAGTGTTGTATGAACGCAGTGTTGACTCGTGAGCGTAATGAATGGTATGAACTTTTGAATAAATTATTAATTAATTACATTAATCACTTAGGACTCCAGGGATTCACTACAAATACGCATTAACCCGAAGTTTTATTTCAGTGATACGTTCTACAAAAGTAGGTAAGAAGTCACCTTTAATAAAACACAAATATTTTGAAAAGAGTAACTACGGAGTTTTGCTGGATTCTTCTCAATTGAGAACTACCGTCCGAACTAGTGGTAGCATCATTTGACATTCATAAGTGCTCTGTAAGGAACTGAATAGATACTTTTTCATATTTATTAATTGAATTCAGATCATAATGATATTCCTCCATAACATTCTTAGTCGAATTTTCACATACACGTCAAAACTTAACAACCAAAGGCATTTTATAACACTAGTTGATACCATTTCGAGCTTTTATACTCAACTTTATATAAGTGCAACTCTCTATCAATAATTTGATTTAGTTGAATACGATAATAGAGAAACTGTTAAGATTGAACTACGTTTGTTAACGGTGTTTATTATGACTGTATATTAAATTATGTAAATTGGATTGCCTCTTTGGACCGTTTGGCCATATTTCACAATGAAGCTGTCGACAATGGAGCGTAATTTAAAGAACAGAGCTGGAATCGTACCGGAATTTTTTGCTTATCTGACGACAATCTGAATTGAAATCCTGCAGTTTGTGTGGTAAGGAAACACACACATGCAAACTTAATACTTACTGGGTAAAGTATTTTTTTTAAGTTACAAAGTGTTCAGGACGATAAGGACGCTCACTTGATGGTCGGTGATACGCCCGACCATGACAAATTCAAATTCAAAATTCTTTATTCAAATTAGGCTTACAAAAGCACTTATGAACGTCAAAAAATATACAAAAATATAATAAAAAACAATTGAAAATACTAAACTAAAAATATGAATTTTGATGCTTTGAAAAAAAAGCGCTTCAGTGGATTGGCCTGTTGAGAAAGAAGCACCCGAGAAAACTCAACAGTGTAGCCTTTTTTAAAAACAATTACTTAATGTAACAATATATCATAAACACTGAAATAGCTGAGCAATTGAAGACCAAGGATTTTTATCACATAAATATTCGTCAATAGTGTAGTACCCTTTTTTAGAAAGGTGGTTTTTTATTCTAGCTTTAAACATGTGTAAAGGTAACTCGACAATATTCTGCGGTCCCGACAGAGTGGCATTAAAGGAAAAATGATAGACAGTTATTATTCTCCATCGATATACTACTGCGCCCGTCACCAGAGACAACAACACTAGGTCTCCTTTACCCAGTAATTAACTAAGTCTACATCCCCATCCCGAAACATAAGAAGTGCATAACTCTCCTATTTCACGGGACGATATCTGCTACTGCGGTTATAATATATTTTTGAAGAGTAATCAATGGTCACCAAGTCTACTCATGAAGGTGTTAGTTGATAATTGTTCATTTGTCTCCTAAGTTCACTGAATGTTGCATTCTAGTCAATAATATTTAAAAAAAATTGAAAGGCAGAATTGTGTAGCATGTTTCTCTCTCATACGTCAGCCTATTGCAATCCACTGCACTGCATTTTGCGCCAGATTTCCGTCGCCGCTTTATTCAGCCAACCTCCATCAATTAACTTGCGTAAGTCGTCGTCCATCGGGCCGGATCCAAGATGTGTTTTCCACAACTCGTCTACTACAGCGGCGATCGATTCGCTGATGTACAAACTCATATGAAATATTCAAGATATTTAAATAAATAATTTGGGGGAAACATTTTTAAACTAAATTCATGCCATTTAGGCCCCGCCAAAAAAATGTATGCTTAAATAACTATGCATAAATATAAAGAACGATAATAATAAAATAAAGCCTTATATAAAACCGTAAAAACAAAATTATCCAAATTTATATAAGTATATGCTTGTATATACTTTATAGAAACGACTCTGTTCACCAAAATGGAGACAAGTATTATAGTGTACTATGCAAGTAGTTATTATACATAACGGATTTCAGTGTACTAAGGTGTCCTAAACTTAAGTACGTAAGACCCGAAGAAAATGTTTTAATCAAATTACAAAATTTCTGCCCCACTCACTTTCATAACAGTGCTTGTAAAGGTCCATTTGATGTTTGGATACTATGTGTATCTTGTTGATGCATGTACCATCTGTATGATGGAAAACACAATAAATAAACAAAAAATAATTGTAATTAATAAGTCAAACTATTATTATATATAGTATATTTTTAAGTGATATAATATTTCAGAAGTCTGCTATTACATAACAGATTCCGGCTTTGATCCCGGCGCAAGTCCGTGTCTTTTGGACATCCCGGCATTTGGTTTTGTCGACCTGGGACCAGTTGCTCCCACTGTTCCGCTTAATACAAAGTTACAACACTGTTGTTCAAGACAAACTCGCTTCATCATAACTGATAAAGTCTAGGACAGTATCGAACATATTATTTCCTCGGCTCTTTATCTCTCTCATAATCTTATACACGATTGACGTGCGCAAAAGCATCAATATGGAATTATCATCGAATACAACATTTACTACCCAAATACTGGATACAAAATTCATTGCATCACAACCCTTTATTGGGACTTATCCACGAGCTTTGTATCATAAAACAATATAAAAACGTATAGATAATAATTTATTCAACACCCGTTAAGCTGTCAAGCTATAATATTTTATTTCAAGCCATAGTTATTAGTATGTTACTCATATGTTGAGATAGCAGGGTTATTTGAAATTTTAATATTGATTTTATTGACATGACCATTTGGAAATGACTCATAGAAGGCGTGAATTAGGTTAACTTTATTGGTATAAAATTTTCCTACAATAAAACGTAGCCTATCTTTTAATCCAGAGTGTCAAGTTACCTCTATGCCATTTTTTTTTTAAATCTTTTCCTCCGTTATTATAATTAATATAGTAGAAGAACGAAGTATCAAATATGCACACTTACATACTGCTTACACTCACATGCTTTAATATTATTAATGTGATTTAAGTTTTATGTTCACACGTATTTTTGTTCAAAGAAATTAGATGACATCCTTTATCACTTGATTCGAGCAGAATCAAGGCGTATCTACAAGTTGAAGTAGCAGAGCGCCGGTCACTTATGTCTCAGAACCGATAGGCGTTGGAGCAGACGAGTTTTAGAATAGAGACGCGTTTGGCAAGCGTAGGCCCAAGATCTTGTGGAGGTTAGATGAGGTAAACGGAAGATCGGATATCTATCACAAAATGGAGAGACCAATCTCTAGCAGTGGACGGCAGCAGTTTAAAATGATTGTATATAGACCCAAGGAATTAATGTTAGTTCTAAAATTTACACATCCTAGAATAACTATTATTATGTAAAAGGCTAATTTAAAAATAACAGATTTTCAAATACAATGTCATCGGTAATCGTAATAGATTATTATGGTGACCCACGATAAGGTATCAGCGACTCGTAAACCATACTATGGGAAATATGTGGGCGGCCTAATCCACAGATTACAAGGAATTATCGACAAATCGAAGATATTTACAATAAATACGCAAGTCGCTTGGAACAACTTGTATAAAATTCAATTACAATTCAAATAACTATTGTGTATACTCATATGTTTCCGACAACATAAAATGGATAACGCATTTCTTTTGTTAAGTTTATATGGAGATTATACGCTTTTGAAGTGTTACCAAACCAAATTGTAGTCAAGTCTCTTCTTCTTATCGAATTCATATGGATTAAAAATGTAAATATGATAATGCGTCCAAAATTGGCCACATTGATGGCAGCTTCATTCGTAATCCAGAGGTCCCGAAAACCGAACGAAGAGGACATTTCGGGCATGACAGGTATATGTTTTATTGTCGAGGGGCAATCACATTCACACAGACTGCTTCTGGATTATTCGACTATCATAGCACCGGCCAACACCTGCCCGCAGTCTAATCATAGTTTTCTAGACGGCCCAGGGAATATCACAGTCCGGAGGTAGTTCTTGAGCCAAACGAGAGTGTCTTGATAAGGTCGGGAATAATTCAATTCATTCCACGACATCAGACATGCCTTAGGCGCCTCAGCTGTAGTCAAGTATTATGTTGATAAACTTTACACAATATTGTAATCAATATTGATAGATAATTATTTATTGCACACAACAAACAAAACACTTCACAAGATTTTGCCCAGGAAATAGGTACAATTGGTGGCCTTATTACAAAATAGCAATCTCTTTCAGACAACCAACTTAAACGGGAGAGGACAGCTGGTAGAAGGGGTAGGTATGCATTAGGGTTGTTGCGAACATTCGTATCCACATCCGCAAATGCGGAACTTCCACATAGATCTGGACATCATAATCAGTGCGGATGTGAAAATCATGCAAGTAGCGACAAAAAGAAATTGGGCGAGCCCGGCGATTGCCGCGAGCCGGTCGCACGTGGCAATGACCAATGGGAGCGATTAGTAGTAGTAGTGTATTAGGAGCGACAGTAGGTGTTTAATATAAAATAAGTACTTATGTTGATTGAATATAATAAAATGTTAATAATTAAGTTATCATTATTTTTTATTCATTAATAGATTTTATTTAAATAATATATTAAACATTCGCATCCGTGGATGTCAGCCTTAAAACTCCGCATCCGCATTCGCATCCGCGGATGTCAGCCTTCAAATCCGCATTCGCATCCGCGGATGGGAAAAAATCAGCATCCGCAACATCCTAGTATGCATATAAACAAGAACAAGAGATAAAAACCTAAATATACTATTAATACTTATATGCATACATAAGTAACTATCAACTTTATCAAAATAATGTAAATAAAAGCATATGCATAATTTTTAAATGCATACATAGTATAATTTTGAATACAATAATACCTAAAAGAAATATACAAACTTTCGAATAAAGTACGATTTATTCAACTTGAATAACAGTGACAGGCAAAAAAAAAATGAAAACACTAAGCAAGGAAATAATACTTGACTGGTGTTTTAAAAATAGAAGGATGTTGGACTTACGAATCGATGGTGGTAAAGAATTCCATAATGAACAGACATCACAGTAAAGGATGGAGTATAGACATGCATAGAATGAGAAGGAAAAGTAAGGATTTTATTAGCTGTGCGCAAATACGACCCTGTGTGGGATACAAGAACTGAAATCGTGCTTTAATTTACGGACGAGCAGAAGGAATAAATAAAACTTTATAAAGAAGAGAAAGAATGTAGAAGTGACGACGCTGCCGAATAGGAAGCCACTTATGCTTGGCACGGAAGGAAAACACATGGTCATACTTTGGTAGGCCAAAAACAAAACGAATACAGAAGTTTCGGAGACGTTAGATCTTGTTAAGAAGATGTTCATAAGTAGCAGCTGTCAGCGTAATCAAGAATAGGAAAAAACAAAGCTTGAACTAGTGCAACCTTGGTTGGTATTGGTAAGAAGTTTCTTCGCCTGACCAGAGTACCCACCGTAGCATACAGCTGCGGTGGGCAGCCTCTTGCTGAAAAAAAATAGAGTGTCAAAAATTTACTTCCCACACTCTTGCTTTAGCAGAATATAACATTAAATATACAGAAATTTTAAAATTGAATATATTTTAATGTATACAACATGTTACTATTGGTGTAGAACCTTTTGTTTTTGCAGTTGTTAGTCATAAATGATTAAAAATATATACCGAGTAAGCAATAAGCATAGCATTTGGGAAAAATATTGGTATATTTCTATTTTTTTTTTTATTTCAACAAGTGGAAAGTCACTCAACGCGCAATGGAGCGAGCTATGCTTGGAGTCTCTCTTGAGGATATGATCAGAAATGATTTAATCCATAAGAGAACTATAGTTACCGACATAGCCCGCCGAATCAGCAAGTTGAAGAGGCAGTGGGCTGGTCACGTACGTCGCAGAACCGATAGCCGTTGGAGTAGACGAGTTCTGGAGTGGAGACCGCATCTAGGCAAGCGTAGCGTAGGAACCCTCCGGTCCGATGGACCGACGACTTGCGAAAGGTCGCTGGTGGAAGCGGAATGAGAAACAGAGGACCGGGATATCTGTCGCAAAATGGGGACACCTATGTCCAGCAGTTGACTGCAATAAGTTGAAGAGATGTGGAAAAGCATACATAGCACTATGTAATCTATTTTATTTAGTGTTCACATTATTTAAAATAATAAAGACCCTACTATTAAAAATACTTATTAACAGCATAGAAAAATAAGAGGAAATTGTTATGCGTCTTGAAGCGGATAAACAATCAAATATCAACACTTGACGGAGCGATGACACTGCGCGGGTGCATCATGGCTGCGTCAGGACAGAAACCAGTTATTATGCACCAATGTGACATTAACTTTTATATTGTTTATAAAGAAATAGTAACATCTATTTAGAAATCAAATAAAAGACTAGCACTAACTAAATAAACTTCAACTTTTTTTTAATGTCGTAATTTAGAAAACGACAGTTGCTACCTTTCATGAGATACTTAAATTAAAGAACAATTTCTCGAGTAGTAACTATGTAGCCTTAAAAAGTCCTATCTTTAAAAAAATATTATCTGGGGCATTCACCAATAAAATGGAACTTGTAAAATCATCAAATGAAGTTACGCGTAACGGGCGCAGCGTTAACACACATTTCCTTACAAATGGTTATCGGAAATAGACGTTGAGAGGTGTTTCGCTGGAAAACCCTTATCTTGGAATGTCGAGAGGTGCCTTCGCCGCCGAGAATACTGACAGTAAGGACTTCGACTGCGGACAATAAGGAACAAAATGCATTCAATATGAGTAGCAAGGAATATGAAATAATAAAACCTATACATTAAGTAATAATCATAAATTAATAACATTTCACATTATGAAAATACAAAAGGGCACATAAGAACCCTGGACGGAAATAAATGTTAAAAGAATAAGAGGTTTTTTATATTTAAAAAATATTAAGTCTTGTTTCGTGATTAGGTAGGGTGACCTTAATTCGTTACAAATGTTTTAGAAGCCAAGATCCTAACTTTGTTTTATTTGAGTAACATTTTTAGTATAAACAAGTAAGTACATAATTTGATAAAATTGCCACCAGAAATTTAACAATTTCAAGACAACTGACATCATTATGCTTTCTAAAATCTAGAAATAAAGTAATACGAGTAGTACCTTATAATTTTCGCGAACTACATAAAATCTAAAATGAGTTCTCATTTTTTCTATTACAATGAGTTCCATAAGAGTGGACCTACTATAGTAGCCCACGTACTTAGCTGTTTAAAATTCAGGGTGCAAAGTTAATATCAGTAGTCGCCATCGATTTTATCTTGAAAATGGTCGCTAAAATCAGCACAACACTAACGGCTTCAATAGAATCGATTAAATTAAGACTTCGCTCATGTGCAAATTACTAAATAGATTATAATCAATGGCATTTGAAAAAAAATTGATATATATTTTAAAATAAACATTTAATATAATTTAAGTTAAAAGGGACTTTACCGTTATAAAAATAATTATTTAATCATTTCTTAAGATCGTTTTTGCTTTTTGATTTACTATTTGAAGTCTCTTTTTTTGTTAAAAAATATTATTACATTACGCTTAATACATTATTGATTGTCGCAATTGTTTATCTACAAAAGGATTTATTCACAAAGTGGCACTTTTGACCTAAATGTTTCCATTGTTCATATTACAACCGGTAATCCCCATGCAATAATATTGAAATCAGCCAATGCTTATCAGGTCCCCATTAGATTTTTTATCTATCATATTCATATTGCACACGCAAATTGTCCCCTCGATAAGGTTATCAGTGAATAGATAGCCACTTAATTGCATAATTAAGTGGTCGTGTATTGGCGAAGGTGTGTCCTGAATTCCACAATTTAATTTTGCCTAGTTTTCTAGTGGTTGTGGCCTGGATTCCTTTTGACTGTTACGTACTTCAAAGAATTCAGGACAATGGGCGGCTTCTCTACTTGACGGTCGGAGAAACTCTATCAGTACTTAGTAGGCATACTAAAATACTGTGGTATAGTTAATTTAAGCTAACATTCTGCATTCGCACAGTGAAGTTGTAAAACCCCAGGGCATCGTTTTTTTTTCTGAGAAGCACGACTAGGAGTACCAACTGTAAAGTTCATTGTTAATCCAGTGATTTCCCCAAACTTGCATGCCTAAAGGTTGGTAAACATACGTTTTGAATGTAATTGTCTTTTACACATCCTGCGGTCGCCATAAGCAGCGGCTAAGCGTTCGACAGAATAAAAGATCAATAGCGCTCTTTAAATAAGCCAAAGATTTTAATGGTACTGCTGTCTCATAACCACTAATCTTGAGATCAGAAAGAATCCAAATCTTGCGAAACGTTTCCAGTCAACCTAAATCATATTTAACTTTGTAATAAATAAAAAGTAGACTGCGTATATCTACATTATATGACTACTCATGGATAAAACCGTTATCCGAAGTTTTCGACGCCTTTAGATTTCACGGCCTTACTCAAACTTTTACTAGAAAGTAAGCTGTACTTTAAGTATGAAAATGATGGAAGAGATAGACAACCAAATAAATAAAGAAAATGTAGGTAGTTAAATTTACTAATCAATAACGAAATATCACTTTCAGCTAGCGTACGCTGTGGGGTATTTAGTTTATTGACATTTTTGTTGCCTCACGTATCGTTTTATAGTCCCTTTGAATTGACCGCTGAGATTATCCTACGATAAAGTTTTAAGGTCACAAGTCTTCACGGTTGATGGCAATACACCAGGCTAATTCAGGTACTATGCTTGCTAGTAATGTTAAAAAAGTGTTTTGAAAGATGAATGTATTTCAAATAGATCTAACTTATAATGTTGTTACACAATTTTTATTATTTCACGACATACGTAACTATGAGTATTAAAGAAAACAAATTATGACTCTTATGTCTCCTGATATCAGTCATCTACTATTATAATTGATGACTACCATCCTTAGCCGTGTCGGGCTGAATATGCCATCCGACGGAATCGACTTTCTTTTCTGTCAATCAGGTGCTTCAGAAACTGGGCGAAATCACACAGTGATTTTTAGAAAGAAAGAAAGAAAACTATTAATTGGATTTAAAAGAAATACACAATAGAGAAAAAGTATTGCATTTTATTACGCACTTATTCCTTTTAAATAAAACTATAAACACTAAAAAGGTCTCCGCCTCAGCTTAAGCCATTGCGACAATATAAATAAAGCGTTGCAATAGCGCCGATATTCTTACGGAACCCAGTGAATAAATGAATAAATGACGTTTTAGTTTCCCCGCGAACTTCAAACTCACAGCCCCCGGATCACTCAAGTGATTTAGCCTGCAATGTCCTAGCCAAACTGGGAATAATCCGGGACGGACGGCTTAACGTGCCTTCTGAAGCACGGAATCGACTTTTTTGACAATCAGGTGATTCATACATGCAATTTCTTAACTAAATGGGGCAAAATCACAATGTTATTTTCACTATACGATTTCCCCGCGAGATTGAATCCCACGACACCCGGATCACAGAACACTAAATACTATAATACAATTATTTGGTGTTCTGAAACAATTGGATTACTTATTTTGGTTCCTTGCGTTAGTTCTAAATGTAACGGTTCAAGCCGTTACCTACCTACTAAGGCCATATCTAATGCATTGGCAATTTCGTGATAAAATTTTATATACACTCTTAGACATTTCAGAAGTAGACCTACTAGCTCCAAACCCGTAATAGTTTTCTTAGATTTTATTTTCATAGTGTAAAAAAGGGGTCCATTTCCAACACTTCAATAAATTTGACAATACGAATTAAGCATTATAGTGGCTGACTGTGTTTTTGCCACATTTTTAAGGAATGAGACAAATTTTAAAAATAGATGGAAAAAAGTTTCGAAGGTTCCATTTTCAATCTATGGATGAACCGAATTATTCAAAAGCTATATAAAATTACGAGTACATGGAATTTATTCCTTGTAAAGACCTACCACGTGGCGGCGGTTTATGGGCGGAATATTAAAAAGCACATTCAAGTGTTTATGAGGTTATTGTGGAACAAATAGAGTGAACAATGTGATGCAACAAGACCACACTAATGGGTGGTAAATAAAAAGTAGCCAAGCTTGTAAAATTAACTGCTTGTAAAATAATGAAAGAGCAGCGAAGAAAACTTTAATGGACTACTTGTTGGCACGGGGAATCTTTCTTTTTTCTAACTTAGTTTCAGATTTAGAGACCATAACAATTAAAACATGCATTTTCAATCAACAAATTTCATTACAATAATAATACATTCATCATAATGAATTAATTTTTCGTGAATGTCAAAAGATAACAATAATACAAATGAACAATGTATTTTGTCATGAGTCATAACACAATAACAGTGATTTAATATCTGTCCAATAAAACTATAATTCTATTATCCCTGTCTAAAGCATTCAGCACTATTAATTCGATTTACCGCCAAAACGTAATTCGACCACCGTACCTTTTCGCGTCAATTACGCCAAATCTGTCAAAAGCGCCCATTCTCGTATCAACAACGAATCGATTTACCTACAGCGAGCTATTCATCACACCCACGATCCCAAACTGACCAACTCACAATATAAATAGGGAAACGAATAAATTCGCTCGCAAATGCTTATTCCTACGAATAGACGACTTAATTCGTCACGGAATGGACATTCATTGATCACGATATTCAAATGTTAACTGTCAACTTTAAAAGCTATATGTAAAGATCAAGTTGCAACATATCGTTGAATCTAATGATTGCAATACTGGAATTGGTTTAAATACCAAAATATGGGATAAAGGGTCTATTATGTGGTGAGTTATAACAAATTCGAATAACGGAATCGCGACAGCTTTTGCCATCTGTCGAAAGGTGCGGGGGAATTTTTGTCACGTGTCCGTAATAAAGGCGATAAATCGGGTTAGTCACGTTTATTGTCACAATACACGTCAAAGGACAATAATCGTATAGTGATTGACCACAATGGTGCCTTACGAGCGTTCAAGGGCTTAACGATTTGCAAGCCCCTGTAACTTTGTTTAACATTTAAAAGAAAGTATTGAAGAGTGAAGATTTCTTTGATACCAACCACTTTGATGCTCTTCCTTTAGTCGCCTTATCCTAAGTAGCAATTAGTCAATCCGCCTGCAAATAAAATACAAAACCACATAAATTTTAAACCCAGGGCGTTTTGAGTCGTAACCTAGTGTTTTAACCTAAGAATAAATTATTATATTTACATTGATTACAATATTGACAAAAATCACTTAATTTAATTCATAATACTAATGATGCTTCAATATACTCCAATACCGCTTTCATAATCTTCTGATCAATCAACAAGAATGTTAATTAATAAATAATTATTATGATTGTCGATGAAATATTAATAGATAAGCCGACGCCTCCGCGTCGATCAATTACATTTGGGTTAATTAGCAAATACAATATCAAAGTCATAGAGTATTGATTTCCAATGAATATGCAACGATTAAAATTCAAATTAATTGGTATTAATTAAATCGTCTTTGGGTATTAATTGCGTAAATCCATTATAAACAGTTGTGTTTACCACGAGTATAGGGACAGTTAAGTAACAAAAACTCATCGAGCTAGTGATATATATATCTCAAATTCAAACTCAATATATCTTAAGCCAAATAAATCTTTTATAGATACTTTTAAATCGTCAATTGTTATTTTTAACCCCCGACGCAAAAAGAGGGGTGTTTTAAGTTTGACGTGTCTGTCTGTGTGTGTCTGTCTGTCTGTGGCATCATAACTCCCGAACGCATGCAGTGATTTCAATTTAGTTTTTTGTATTAAAGGTGACTTATGTGCAAGTGTTCTTAGACATGTTTGATGAAAATCGGTTGAGCTGTTTAAAAGTTGTGAGGAGTGAAAGTGGGGAGAGTAATCGAATGACTGCAAATATACTTAACCTACCTATAAAACGTATGAAATAAAAATTAACTAACAATTTAAAGTATTTAAATTGAGTTTAAGCGGTAACGCGACGTTTTTTTTTTAGAATTATTAATAGATTCTTAGTACTTACCATTAAGTTTCTTTTATTATTTTTTACTTTTTAAAGGAAAATTACTTAAGTTCTTGTGTCGGGGGATTTTTAAATTTTTAATTTAATTTTTTCAAATTTTTTATGAACCTACCACCGGTTCGGAAAAAGAAGGCACTTCGGGACGAGCCGGCAAGAAAGCCGATAGTTTACTTACTTGACTGTACCCATTTCAACAGAAAGTTTACTAATGGGAACTAACACATGCAATTACTGAAATGTTTTTCGAAATGGGAAAAAATGTATCAAATTTAGAAGGTTTACCAAACGCAACTTTTTGATAGGTACAATTTGAGGTTCACGAAATGGAGAGTAGCCCCGATTGTCAGTCTTTTAAACTTAGGATATTAGGGGTCCTAATGCTCAACTTTTGGAATCCTAGGTAAATTCTAAATGCTTGTGGCGCATTCACAAATGGATGAGTTACATACTGGACTAGTGCAGCAGACGCCTTAACTGCGAAAATCATCGATAAGGCCTTTTCCAATAATACTGATATGGTATTGCTATTGCAATGAATGTATAACTTAAAAAATATACATAAATATCGTTCAATATTTTTTTGCATTTAGCGTTGAGACTGAGGTTGATCGACTTCAGATTAGATTAACGATAGATTTTCTGCTGCTTTGCGCAATGAACATTCGAGCATTAAGAGAGATTTAGCAATAATTGATTATTAAGAAAACCATCAAAAGCTCAATTTCTTTTATTATTATTGTAAGTATTTAATGCGTACTTTATCGTCCAACACCACCAAAGTACTTACTTAGCAACCATTTTTATGTCAACAGGTTAACAGTAAAGCACATAACGACGGCATAATAGGCGGGGCAGTTAAGTTTGTTATTAATAAGGCAGCATTGTGTCAGTCGCAATCTCCATTAATAAACGTACAGAGCTGACAGCATAGTTAACAAAAAATATAGCACATTGTACGCGAGGAAAAAACTTGGAGCAGCAGACTGCGTGACGCTAACGTTATGCACTAATAGCCACGTGGATGAGTGAAGAGATTGATGATCCCTAGTTTTTGTCACAGGGTAATCAGCAGCCAACCAGAAAATCACGTGGGTACCACCCATGACCAACGGTGACACCAGGAGTAGCATCAGTACGTTGCTCGCCTTTTCTTGAAGATCCTAATGTCACGTCTCGCAATTCCATTACTGATGGTCCACACAGGCCACGTGCTTCGAAGGAAATTTTACCTGAAAATAACTGTTGTGGACCGACAATCATCATAATCATGAGGATGAAATTGAATTCTGTAGCGGAAGTCAGAAAGTAAAACTCAGTTGCAGATATAAAATCAGTCATTTCTGTGGGTCAAACCTCATTTACAAAACACAGAGATTCGCAACATGCCTGGGTAAGGCCAAGGAATCTAGGCGATTAATGTTCGATGCTCATTGTGAGATTACGATTTATGCGGGCAATGGAAAGAATCACCGTTTGCTCGTTTGCCCGCTACAGCATAAAAAACCATGTTATTATATAAAGAGAGCGATACAAATATGTATCACAATAATTGTTTGGATTATATTTATATATAATTTCTTTTTTTGAAATCGTAACCATTAATCTAATTCTTTGTTCACTTACAATATACACTCAATTACCATTCATAACGACGAAACGAGTTTTAACCTCTTGAATTAAATCAAAACAAAAGAAAATCTGTCTGCACCTTGAATTATGTATGTTAAAAATCAACCTCGGATTAGAGTGGGAAACGATTTCCTCGTTACCGCTCGCAAATATTTGTAATTCAAATCCACTCCAATGTTATTATTCCGTCGTAGATCCACGTTACTGAACATCTGGACAAATCAAGGTCTGAGAATTGAGGAAACCGATCTAAATGGCTCACAGTGAAAAAAATAAAAGCCATTATTCCTATATCATTAAAGATCATCGCCGGCAAAAACTCAAATACAAATATTAGTCACCGGTACAAAAACAACTAAATGTAATGAGCACACAAGGGAGCGGTTGTTTGGAGTACGTTATACAGTTATAGCCAATTTATTGCCTGTGCTTGGCAAAAAAATCGTTCTCATCTGCGGTTATTAGACGGTTCTGTTCTCACAATTATCTTGTCGGTAATTGTTTATTTTAGAATTTAATTGATGCTGTTAAGCAGTATAATCGAACCTTTCGACAACTTCTTATTACAATTACACATATAATCAGAAATAAGGAATTAAATTATTATATACCAATAAAGCCAACTCGCGATTCTCTAATCCACGGACCTGTTATTAAAATATATGATCCACCGCTTAATAACAACCTGATGATTGCTACACAGACTACACCCAAACCTTAATCAGTTTTGGTTGACGGTCGATCTGTTTATTCCATTCCACAAACGCCAATTCAATATTTGTAGACCGAGCAAATACATTTTACTGACAAAAAGCTCCTGGTTCCTTGTATTGGTTTGCATTAACTGGCAACGATGACTTAAGTACTGGGAGAGAAAACAGTAAATGATCGCATGCCTAATTCGACCTACAAGATTGACAGATGACCTAAGGAAGGTTGCGGGAGGCCGCTGGATCTTACTAGCTTCCTATCGATGGAGGTGGAAGTTATCGGGGAAGGTCTTTGTACAGCAGTGAACATCATGTGGCTGATATAATGATGATAATAATTGGGGGTCGTGAACGAATCATGGACATAAACTTATTTAGGTTAACTTCGATCCTCTTTGGGATTACGACACTTCGCAACTTCTTTGGATATTTGTGCACATTAAGAGGGACTAAATCGTTAGAGAGCTGCTAAATGGTTAACTCCATTTTACCTACTTCTTCTTAGCGTATCGAAGGCAACACATATTTAAATTTTAGCGGCCCAGAAAGCAGCCACCGTGACAGCATTACCCGATGCTATCATTAGATCCTCTGCAGCTGCAAGGGCACACCTGGCACGATGTATATTCTACCCTATTATCTAGCTACCAATCTTAGGACGTAGTCATAAATATTCACCAATCAGCATCAGGCCTGCGTGATGGCTTAATGCCCAATGTCCCCAAGGCAAGAAAACATTGATTTCATATGTAACCCAACTAGATAACAATGTTCAGTTTCATTGTAATAGAAATTCCGGCGTGAATGATATTGAAAGTTATGTCCACCATAACATGTTTGTTTTATGTAAACTATGTAAATAACATTTCTTTTAATACCGTGATCTAACCGCGTAATATCACCGTATTGATTAGCCTCATAAAAATCTGACATGCATGATGAGCCAGCAATGTAATACAATGTTGAATTTATTGGAACCACGAGCATTAGAAATATCAAGGTAATGTCTCGGCAGACTACATGGCAGCTTACCAAAGCTAGAATCAGACATAACTTTATATGTTTACTTATATAG
Source organism: Leucinodes orbonalis (assembly GCA_019425675.1). NCBI lineage: Eukaryota > Metazoa > Arthropoda > Insecta > Lepidoptera > Crambidae > Leucinodes > Leucinodes orbonalis. Next base: position 122,913 of record PQWD01005671.1, read on the forward strand.
CTTTTACTTATTTACAATTGTTATGGTTTTCTAAAATCTACTTATTTGCAGTATTTACGCTTAGGAACAATCACAGATTTCCCAATACAGGAGATGGGGCAAGCCGCGTTTAAAGTGCGACAACTGTAAGCTCAACGAGCATACACTGGCTACCAGTTTACGCTCTGTGAGACGATTCAAGACGCACGAAAATTAGAAGAAATTACCGTTTTTTTTTCAAAATGCCATCCTGTGCAATTGTAACATGCCATCATCGCAATGAATCAGTTAATTTACCAAGAAATATAATAACTTTTCACAAGTAAGAACCGAAAAGAAATTGCGACACTGCCTATAAACTTGGCGGCTTGTCCAGTCTAATGTATATTCTGATGTCTGTGGGAGCAATACTTACTGGATACAATCTTCAAAATGCTCATGGCCTCGTGGTTTATCTGTGGTCATGGTATCATATTTTCAGTCAAGGTTAATTCAAACGAAAATCATAAACGACTGCTGCTGTAGCAGCACAGGGGGTTACCACAATCTCTTAAAACAGTATTGTTATAATGATACGTCAGCATTTTTGTACCAGAAAAGATGAAGTAATATTATTGTAACACTGTTTAAGAGATGGCGGTAACCCCCCAGGACATAATCATTAATCACGATCTTGTTGATGTCATGTTCAGTATAGTACATTTTTAAAATTATTATTTTCGTCTTAAAATAATTAGAATATGCAATTCCTTAATCAAAACTGTAGCTACCAAGACAAGTCTCGCCGCTACATTAATATTGTAACCCAATAGGCTCGTGAGACACGTATTAAAGTAACAAGGTAACAAAAACAATAGCAGTCTTGTACATATTTGAAATTATATATTTAAATTCTAGAATTTAAATAAATCATTTTTTGAGGCCTAGACCTTCAACATTCAACAAGGTTAGTTCTTTATTATTTAATATCGAGCCAAATACTCAAGTACCTTAATTTTTACGACTATAAAGCTGCTATATGCACCTAAATATGTATACGAAGATAAGCTGACACTGTCTGCGGAATAAGGTCAGTAAAAGAATAAATAATTACTATCTACAATTATTTATTAAACACTTCATTCGTCATGGCCAGTCATGTCCCTTAGCTTCAGGTGAGTGTATAGCTTTACTTAACCCCGTTCAATTATTTAACAAGCTGACTGGAATGAAATCACAAACAGCCAATCAGAAACCCAGGACAGCAACGCGCTTACAAAGTTTCAGCTGAAGTTTGACAAATACGAACAAATAACGATTATGTAACCACTAAATCAGATGGGATGTTAATCGTCAACATCGAGCCGACAGACCGGCACATTTTGTCGCTCTCTAAAGCACCGAATCAAAGTTGATTGATTGGCGACATAAAAATTAATTCGACTGAACATTAAACAAAGTTTAGACGGGCTAGTTGCTCTTAATGGCGGCTGCTTTTATGGGGTATAACTTCAATTAGGCTGAGATAAAAATGCATCGAATCTTTTATTGTTGTATTATTAAAATTATTTTATTTATTCATTAGGCTTACACAATTGGATTGTGTGTTAATGTTTATAGGAATAACACAATATGTACTATTTAAGATGAGCAATTACATTTATGTTTGCATTTATTACATTTACATTTATGGTTTAATTCTTAACCCTTTTTCATAAGCTTAATATAGCTTATGAAAAAGGGTTAAGAATTAAATAAGAAATTATATAAGAATTCATACTCATAATCTTGCTGATATTTATTTAGTCTCGGGCTCAGCCTTTAGTAATAAAAATGTAAAACACCATCTCACATATAAATATACATAATATGTCTTAAGTATTTGGAAGTAGATGATTTCTCTTTATAACGAGCGTCAACTTACTAGCGCACCTCCTGTGGCTTTGCTTATAACATTTTGTAAATTAACATGTAAAATAACAAATTGAAAATAAAATATTTTATGGTTCTTAATATGTAAAGATTTCCTATATACGGTTTATGATATTAATTATGGTGATGTATAAATTGATTTTATTATAATAAAATCATTTATAAGTAGTAGAAAGTTATTTAATGGGATAGAGGTGATTGTTCCTGATAAAAATAAGTATCCATTTGCATAATATCAGTTTGTTTTTCTCTCGGAGTAGTTTTATATTACGACAAATAAATCAGAATCAATTGAAAGCGAAGAATAAGTGTGATAAATAACCATATTCCATATAATTCAGTGCATCATACGACCAGCACATTGTAACATAGTTTTAGCAATGCTATGAAAAGTCGTAAGCTGTTCCCGATCGTATACTGCATGCATTTAAACTAGGATATATTATATATGTGTCAGTTAGAAAAACATTGTACCACAGTGTTTATGAGCGCAAATAATATTTTAATGTTGATAAAATATATGAAAACTGTGTAATAATGCTTTAGTTTTCCTTTTTCTGGGAAGTTAAACACAAAAGTATCGAATTCCAAAAAATAAATAATCTTCGTTACGTTTATTTCATTGTAGAAGATCTCTGGATGATATCGATTTTAAAATATCATTATGATATAACAAGAAATAGCAGTCAAGTAGACAACCATAACATTTGGTACGCGGCTAATGTTACCAATATACACCAGCCCCATAAAACAACATTTAGCGGTTACTAACTTATGATTAAAATATGTAATAAAGTAATTTAAAACTTCCCAATGAATATTTTTCATTTGTTTTGTAATTAATATTCAGTTTTGTAAACTCATACATGCACTAAACCGAACAACAGATTCTGGCAGGCTCACAGACCTCTCAATTTGACTATCGAACTCAGAAATGGAAGCGAAAACAAATAATCCTCGATCCTTAATTAAAACACGCTCTTAGCGAATAGTTTACAGGAAAAATAACTCTTATTACGCCTGCATAAGACTTGAGATATGTTCGAAAGTGTGGAAGCAGGTACGCAGATCCAGACAAATCGTGTTATGGGGCGTATGATTCGATTTTTGTGATTTTTATCGGCATGTTTGCAGCGTTCGCTTCCCGTTTTCGCGCAGGATGTGACGTCAACATCGTTCTTTATTTTACTTAATAATGTTTCTATTACTTTGTCTCTATTTTCCTATATCTTTTTGATGCGACTTAGTTGTTAGACTTCTTGGAATAACAATACTCTCTGAGCAAGTTCATTGAATATTTATGTTATTATTATGATCCAAACAAAAATGACATCTTGTTTTTTAAATAATAAGTATAAAAGTATCGCAGCTTTAAATATGGCCCAAGGCAAATTCATGCAATAAGCAACATAATGTTTGAAACCTGTCTCACAAATATTATTGACTAGGTACACAAGTCAAGCTAAAAATAAATTGAAATACTATCTGTATTCAAGAGTATACTAACAGTGATAAATGAGAATGATGACTAGCACTATCAAAACTTAACAAGAGAGTAATGTCACAAGCTTAATCAACTTAGCTTTGAAGGAATTTAAATGCTGTAAGTAAATAATTATTTCTCAACGTCAAATAAAAATCAATTGTAGCCTTAATTAATTAGCAATGTTTACTACGAATTCAAAACTATGTTACAACAGCATCGATTACAAACATGCACACAGCAAAATTCCTCATAACTTTTCTCATTAACATTTAAAAACGACCAAATGAAGGAACGTTATGAACTGCACCGTCAGACATTTAGGAAAATAATACACAACGAAATGTTAAAACACAATTTCCAATAGACGACGGCTAAATTGAATTTGCTGGCTGTGTTACCAGTGAGCTAAAAATATTTATTTGTAGGATTTTGTTAAAATATTATTTAATTTCCGTAGTAAATCCTAAAATGTTTTTTAAGTCTAGATGAGCCGTCTTTGGAAGATAACACGGCCTTACAGTAAACCGGCGTGAAGTTGCCTTATCCTACCTTTTCAAAGGTACAAAATATTTTCTTTGTCAATCTTTTTTTTACAATTTTGTGTGATCCTTATTAATAACAATGATTTTAATAAATATTCTATAATGTAGAAGTAGTTGCTCTGAATCGCCTACGTTTTTTAAAGTCCTTTCGATCTCTGGTCTCCATCATCACACCCTGACTTCCTTATCATGAGACTACTTCTGAAGTATTCTCTTTCCAACAAAAAAATCATCAAAATCGGTCCGTATAGTTCAAAGATATCGAAAAAAGGAAACAGGTCACAACAAATTCAATTGTTTGTCAACATGTTGGTAGTAATAATTCCTTTTAATGTAGTTATTGTTCCCTCTACTGACAACCCTGTGAGATAGTCCGCTGCATTGCCCGGTTCATTTGCTAACTGGGCCTCTTTTACATTTTCATTCTTTGGATGCATTTCCATTTTTCCTGAAGCATTCAGGTGTAAATCGTATTTCGTAGAAACTAAAAAGACATGCCTTTAAAGTTTATTTAGCATTACTAGTAGTTCATATTATATGTTATTCCTAATGAGTTATAAAGATATTTTAATACCCATCAAACTGAAGCACAGTTATACGTGAAGCGTTAGAGAACCTATACAGAAAAACTTATATTCGGCTGACTCTTCGTTCCTCTCGAGTAAACCAAACTTATACATGTACATTTATTACTTTTTTAAAGGCCGAAGATATAAACTTCGTACTTCGTTCTTGCTCGCACAAGTGTCAAGCATTTTTTTTTTCGAACTGACTACTGCTGTTGGCCGCAGATAGCCTTTACAGCTTCACCGAGCAATTGGCGAGCAGATGGCTCTCAGCCTAATTTTCACAACGAGCCTAAGGGCGTCCCCGAACGGGACTCGACATCGGCTTAGGGCGTTGCGGGGGGAAGTGTCAAGTAGGTAAATAATCACTTGCCAAAAAAAAGCTTTAAAAATGTCCTAATGCTTTTTTACATTGCAAGCTGAATTCTTTGACTGTCTGAAAGAAAGTTGAATCTGTGTTTATAAAGGACAACTCAGCCGCGTAGATCATTTTCTTTATCATTCTGAGATCCTAATAAAGAAGCAAGAGCATATATTTTTATATGCTGATGTACGTTTATAGCGTTCAAACGTATATTGCAGATAAAAGGTAAATAACACTGTTTCAACCCCAAATGAGCGAATATACGTTTGCTTGTTATCAGATAAATCGTGATGTACGGTGGCTCTCGAAAGTTGTACACCATGTTATTTTTATTGCAAATGAGATCCCGTTTCAACAGCCATTTGAGAAAAATAGAAGATTAAATTTAACGGTTGACCTTTGGGGAGAATATTTTTTCATATTACGTCTGGCAAGGCTCCAAATACACTGACTCAGTCATTGTTCCTTAAGCCTATTTCGTTATACATCTAACTAAATAACTATGTGACTATATTATAGACGCTAGCTAAAAAAGGAATAACATCATTTTCTATCATTACTAATAATGACAACCTAACACATGAAATTTAACCTCTTTCAGACTAAATTAACCCGTTGACCGCAAGGAATCCAGACTCAATGATTTGGCGTCTCTGGCGCTCAAAGGGTTGAACGATGTAGGTATTTATTGAAAACGCTTAATAATTCACAAAAAAACGTAAGTAGGTTAGATATAACTGTCGTAGTATTTTCTTAAACTTTCGCAACATTGTGTTACCATGGTAATGGTTAGACCACAGGATAACTGCAAAGTTACCTAAATGTCTGAATGAAAATGTAATTCACGCGATTTGATCAGAAAAACATGTTTTATATAATGTTTTATTTTCCTTCAACCTATCGCAGCCCGCTCCTGGATGTAGGTGCTCCTATTTTTCGCCGAGATGTCCTTGTCTTGCGCTTTTCTCATCCCGCCTCCACCAGCTACCTCCGTCGATCCTTCGAAGGGGCCCTACACTACGCATTTCAAGACGCAGATTCCACTCTAGAAGTAACATATATCTTCACGATCATCGATTCTGCGATATACGAGTACGTAAGCCTGCTTCCACTTACTATATCTTAACAACATGTAAGCCACTACGAGCCTCAACCATTAATGAGGTGGGCGTTCTATCCGCCGAATAGAATCGTTGATTTGGACATTTCTTAATACTAAACGAACGGTATAAAAGTGGGAACCATGAATGAAGAAATGTATCCTGGCAGGCAGCCAAATGTCGGGACGGAAGGCGTGGGTTCGTCTGGACAATCTTGCAAAGGTTAAGGGTGACGAAAATAATGTTACCGCGCAGTTTATGGCGTAATACATAAGACTACTAGCACCATTTGTCACGGTGATATTCGCAAATCAGCGTTATTATAATGATCCTGATGGAAATCTCAATATTGACATTTGTATTCATGACTATTATAATAATATTGCCGATGGTAACATATTTATGTGGGACTCTGCATTTTGACTAATATCTTTAATGATTTTTGAAAGTTTCACCAAGATGATACGTTATTTTTCAATAATTCTCTTCTTCATTAATGCCAAACAAATGGGTGAGCGTCGGTGGCTCAGTGGTGTGGACTGTCGCCTACCGGGAGGGCTGAGGTTCAAATCCCGACACGTACCAATGTATTTTCGAATTTTCGAAAAATATATGTACGTTATCCGACGCTCTTACGGTGAAGGAAAACATCGTGAGGAAACCTTCATGCACGCCTGCGAAGAGATTCGAAGGTTGTGTGTGAAGTCGTCCAATCCGCACTGGGCCCGCGTGGACGACTAACGCCTAGTCACTCTATACGGGTAGGCTCGTGCCCCTCGGTGGGGACGTTTAATGAGCTGATGATGAAATGGGTGAGACCTATGTCCAGCAGTGGACTGCGATAGGTTGAATAGGCATAGGCAAAAATAAATTAATTTAATGTACTCGTACATGTGGGAATCTAGACCATTAGAACTTCCCTTTGCGTACAATCATATATTTTATGGCTAAGGCACATAAGTGCCTTATATTTTTTCATCAACATTAACATTTGAGAATAAATTGTAGATCCGCTAATACAGAGATTCGGCTTACTATATTTCACTAAAGAAATAACACAAGCCTATTTATTGTACAATACTTCATAAAATGTGCCTACTAACCAAAAATATGTACTTCCATTCAAGCAGAAAACGAGACAGCGTTTGGCGACGTGGAAAATCTGCCCACAACTACAACATGAGAAGCAATGTAAACCACACAGTTCGCAAACAATAAATAAAGCCGGATTTCATCAATAAAATAGGCGATTTACGACTTACAATAATCAGTATAAATATCTTGCAAAATATTTCGCAGATGATTAATCAAGATTTACTTGGTTTCAGAGGTTTTTAGAACTCAGTCACCACACCTTTTCTTCCGGCCTTTCATTAAACCTTATAGGGCAGCAGTGTCTATAAATCTTCAGTCCGTTTGCCGAACACACAAATTATTGCTAAACCCTTCATTAGCTTAGACTCGGTGTGACCAACAATGAAGCGTCACATTAAATTAACAAAGATCGATTGGAATTTCAGCCCTTAGACCACGGCGCATTTAACCCTTTGACCGCCAATGGCATCTTAAGCCGCCAGACAATAGATTTTCTATTGTGTCTGGATTCCCGGCGTTCAATGGGTTAATTAACTGCTAATAATTTGGTATTATTCAGTAAATTATTCTAAAAGTCTATGATCAAAGATTAAAGAACATACAGTAAAATGACCGAATAAACAAAGGAAACACTTATAGTTTTTTCTCACTCGTATGTTAATTAAGAATTTTATCACTGTTAAATTGTCACACATAACAACACCAGTGGTAACTAGCCCAAATCATGTCACGTGAGTCACATCAATACGTCGTTTTATGAAAAAATAAGTTTATATGCATCAATCGGATGTTAACTAATACAGAATCTCAAGTTTTTGTAGACAATTTGACAATCTTATGTGTTGTAGTAAGTGAAGAATTCACCTATTAAAAGTAAACGTGATCTGAAAATTTTAACAAAATATTTATCTTTTTGGCGATTTTTTGGCAGAAGTTATGACTGAAAATCATTGGAATGATTATTCGATTGTTTACATAGCGCAGTTCTAAATGCCAAACGAACCAGCTGTATCAATGTATTAAAACTTCAAAATATAAATTGACAGTGGAACAAACTGATTAATATTTTGAATACAGGGTCTAGAAAAGACAAAATAATTTTTGTCCACTAGCTAAAACGCCGTTAACTGACGAGCACAATTTTTCGATATAAAACTGAAACATCCTGTTTAACGGAAAACAACCGGTTGGCATCAATTAAATTGCTTATTATCACCGTAAAGATATTATAAGATATTTTGTATGTAAAACATCACTAATACTTTGTATAATCGTGCACAATTTAAATTACTCATCGGCCAAACTAAAAATTGAGCTGATCAGTTTACCGAGGAGTTTACAGTCTCCTCGTTAGACTTCTTATGTAATAAAAAAAATCAAAACAGTGTCCCTACTGAATTGTGCATTCTATGCTGACGTCACTGGCTAAGACGCCATACATACTCTCCATGACTTAGCTGAATTAATACGCCACGAATGTTCTCGAACATGACGCCCACTCCTGAAACCGAGTCGCGTGGGCGCTTCAGCTACTATGTACAGGATGCGAACTACGTTTGTGGTTGATTCTCAACAATTTACTTCAATGATGCAATATACGTGATCTTCATAGGGAAATAGTGTTTTGATCAGCTGAAAATTTCTAAACCAAAATTTAATGTTACATGTAGCTAAAAAAAACACTTTAAGACAAAAATGGAAACTCAAGTAACAAAAACTAACCGCCGTATTTCATAACAGCTCTTCGAAATTATTTGATGGCCAGTTGGAACACAATCTTAAATTATAGGTTACTTTAAATTATTTAAGATAACAGATAATAAAAATATCAGATAGAAACCATGAAAATGATGTTTACCTACTGACTGCGTCGCCAGATTTTGGAAACAAACGTAAATGTTCGCGTTTAAATTATAAGAGCTTATTTCCGAGAATGTATACTCAAAACGGAACAACACAAACGTCGACTCAATAATATATATTCAAACTGTAATCTCCAAAATTTTCCTTTCTTTAAAATACTGCGTTACACATGTGTAAAGTTAGTGATTAAACGCAAGTCAAAACAACATCTCACAAACGTTCTTTATCGAAAAAAGCGAAAAACGTTTAACCACGCTTAGATGGAAAACAAGTAATGCACCGGCGACAAACATTTTCCGATCGATTCACCCAAAAATAACTGTGCATCTACCAACTCACAACACCCTATACGCTTTACCCCGGCGTCGGTATGTCTCAATCGCGACACACTTTCCATTGACGGGGATGCTGCCCCCTCCCCTCCCTACCTCCCCCCGTCCGAAAATACCACTGTGGGAAAAATGGCGAAAACACGGTACAATGAACTACAATAAGCGGCATAAAGAACGGGATGACGTTGCATATTGTGAACACTATTTTTCATTCGTCTTTCTGTTGGCTGACTCCTTAAGTAGATTAGGCCATTGAAAAGGGATAATTATGTAGGCGTATTGTAATTTTGTCTTTGTGGATTCTGTTATTCTTAATGTACAAGTTGTCATTAGCAAGCTATTTGTACAGAGCAGAATCTGAACCAAGGACGAAAGATTGCGCCATTCTGCGACCTCATGATAGTCATGATATATAACGTACATCGCAACTTGCAATAAAAGTTCACAATTATTTCCCTATTCAATAAAAAAATCTACGTAACAAAGTTTTATGTTATTTGCCATAAAAGCTCGTTTTTCATTAATCGACCTAAAATTGGTATCAGCAGTGTTCTGAGAGTGACCTATTAGCACATTTCTTTAACATAATAAGCTTCAACAAATAATAAGGGCATTTATATTTGTATAGTGTAAATTGGCTTTTTTCATGTCACGCACATGAAAAAAGCCAATTTACACTTTTTGTGACCGAAGCAAATGCCAAAAGTAATCTATCGGTCACGCTCCCAGTTCTATTTGATCGTTCAAAGGATTGCGTGTGTAATTTACTTATAGGGCATTGTTTACTCAAGTCATGTAGCCTAGGGATTGGGCCATAACCCACCGCATAGGCACAAATGCGAATTGTTGGCTGTAAAAGACTACCGTAGTCTGATCTTTCGTATATTATTAAATTCAGAGTAGTTACCCACCATACCCAACGATTCATAAATGGATTTGTGTTCAACAAGGAAGGCGCTTATAGGCTTGTGTCTTTAGTGTATGGGCTGCTATGTAACAATTCGGCTTAATTAAAATAAGTACCTCCTTAATTAAAAATATTATTTATTTACATACCAACAAATTGCTTGTACTACTCTGAATGAATGTAATATTCGAATGATCAGACCATCGATTAATAATTATTCGATAAATCTTCAGTCAAAGCAGCGTCAAAACTTGTTTCGCTTAAAACTCGATTCGGATAACCATTCAGTCGATATTCCATTCATCCATATATTATCTCAATGCATTCATGGGACACATGTCTTCCTAAATGAAGTTACGGACCCCCAATGATAGCATCCTAAATCAGTTTAACAGTCAAGTAGCCTTCGGAGCATGAACCCAGATACAACTTTTCGGCCACCCATCCGAACCTGATATTCCTTAACTGGCTAGATCGATAAATGAACGCGCTAGCGGCTACTCCATTAAGTCCGCGATAATTTTCTACAAAACAATCAAGACTGCTTGCAATAATTAAGCAATCCAAATGTTGTATTAATATTTTTCACAAAATTTCGGTACTTAATATACTTTGAACGGACTCAATGATTGCTGCTGTACTCAACATGTAAGGGGTTGTGTGTGTGTGGGGGGGGGGGGGTGTAGTAAGATTTTTAAACAAATAAGCGGCACGTCGTGTAGTGTTTACCTTGACTCGCCAATAGCCAACTAGTACAATACATGTTTTTCCTATGATTACACTCTTCGTTTTTTATTATTGTTATGGCAATAAAAAAACTTGCAACCTGGTGTAGATATTTTTATTATGGTCCTTAATTTCAGAATAAAATAAGATTATAGTTTATACCTCTATTTAAAGATAATATTCAGAAAAATTTAAGATTCTTTGTAGGTACTAAAAATACACGTGATGTTGAGAAGGGGAGGGGGGTGGTTTAAACCTCACTACGTATCACCAAGAGGGGGGGGGGAGGTTAAAAATGCTAAAAAAGATCACGTGATTAATGGATGGCCCCTAAGAGTTAATCACCTTAATCGACGAGTAACATATTTTATCCCGCCATACTTATAAGGCTTTGGAGATTATGAATTTGCTCTTGTGTTTACAAAGTTAGTAAGCAAATCCATTATGGTTTTCATATAACATAGCAGAGTATTTACTAAACTCTGTGTCAGCATTATAAATCTCGTCAATCCTTCGGGAGATGAGTATAAGCATGTCCAACGGATTAACTATGAATAGGTAGTCCACTTATTATGTTTGACACAAGACATCAATTTTTGTTATAAAGTGTTTCATCGAGTAAAGTCTCTAATGTATGTAGAGTCCCAGATAATTGCCCTTCTCGGTTTGAGATATGTTGGCATAATTGGAAGAAGCAGAGTGAGTGCTAGCCATTTCTAAGCAGGAAAACCGTACTAACAGAACCCTCAGTATTTCGGTATTTAACTTCCGTAATCGGAGCACAATGAGGAATTATTTCGAATTTGAATAAAAAATATGTGCTGCTAAGCTGAGCTAAATATGTTGCTTTGAAGTAAACCATTACGTTATTTATTTCATAATATTAAGCACGTTTGTTTATAAAGAAAAGCTAAAAACTAAATTTAAAAATCTTCATTTAAATACAAGTATCTCAGTAGTAATTAATATTGAGAAATAATATTCATACCTTTAAACAAAATACTCAAGAATAAATAAATATCTCACGTCACATGTTGTGTGGTCACTCTGCCATCAAGGACACTCAAAAGGACTCGTAAATATGAATGGACCGGATAAGAAAAACATAGGTTTCAAGNGTTTGCCGAACACACAAATTATTGCTAAACCCTTCATTAGCTTAGACTTCGGTGTGACCAACAATGAAGCGTCACATTAAATTAACAAAGATCGATTGGAATTTCAGCCCTTAGACCACGGCGCATTTAACCCTTTGACCGCCAATGGCATCTTAAGCCGCCAGACAATAGATTTTCTATTGTGTCTGGATTCCCGGCGTTCAATGGGTTAATTAACTGCTAATAATTTGGTATTTATTCAGTAAATTATTCTAAAAGTCTATGATCAAAGATTAAAGAACATACAGTAAAAATGACCGAATAAACACAAGGAAACACTTATAGTTTTGTTCTCACTCGTATGTTAATTAAGAATTTTATCGCTGTTAAATTGTCACACATAACAACACCAGTGGTAACTAGCCCAAATCATGTCACGTGAGTCACATCAATACGTCGTTTTATGAAAAAATAAGTTTATATGCATCAATCGGATGTTAACTAATACAGAATCTCAAGTTTTTGTAGACAATTTGACAATCTTATGTGTTGTAGTAAGTGAAGAATTCACCTATTAAAAGTAAACGTGATCTGAAAATTTTAACAAAATATTTATCTTTTTGGCGATTTTTTGGCAGAAGTTATGACTCCTGAAAATCATTGGAATGATTATTCGATTGTTTACATAGCGCAGTTCTAAATGCCAAACGAACCAGCTGTATCAATGTATTAAAACTTCAAAATATAAATTGACAGTGGAACAAACTGATTAATATTTTGAATACAGGGTCTAGAAAAGACAAAATAATTTTTGTCCACTAGCTAAAACGCCGTTAACTGACGAGCACAATTTTTCGATATAAAACTGAAACATCCTGTTTAACGGAAAACAACCGGTTGGCATCAATTAAATTGCTTATTATCACCGTAAAGATATTATAAGATATTTTGTATGTAAAACATCACTAATACTTTGTATAATCGTGCACAATTTAAATTACTCATCGGCCAAACTAAAAATTGAGCTGATCAGTTTACCGAGGAGTTTACAGTCTCCTCGTTAGACTTCTTATGTAATAAAAAAAAATCAAAACAGTGTCCCTACTGAATTGTGCATTCTATGCTGACGTCACTGGCTAAGACGCCATACATACTCTCCATGACTTAGCTGAATTAATACGCCACGAATGTTCTCGAACATGACGCCCACTCCTGAAACCGAGTCGCGTGGGCGCTTCAGCTACTATGTACAGGATGCGAACTACGTTTGTGGTTGATTCTCAACAATTTACTTCAATGATGCAATATACGTGATCTTCATAGGGAAATAGTGTTTTGATCAGCTGAAAATTTAAATAAATTTAATGTTACATGTAGCTAAAAAAAACACTTTAAGACAAAAATGGAAACTCAAGTAACAAAAACTAACCGCCGTATTTCATAACAGCTCTTCGAAATTATTTGATGGCCAGTTGGAACACAATCTTAAATTATAGGTTACTTTAAATTATTTAAGATAACAGATAATAAAAATATCAGATAGAAACCATGAAAATGATGTTTACCTACTGACTGCGTCGCCAGATTTTGGAAACAAACGTAAATGTTCGCGTTTAAATTATAAGAGCTTATTTCCGAGAATGTATACTCAAAACGGAACAACACAAACGTCGACTCAATAATATATATTCAAACTGTAATCTCCAAAATTTTCCTTTCTTTAAAATACTGCGTTACACATGTGTAAAGTTAGTGATTAAACGCAAGTCAAAACAACATCTCACAAACGTTCTTTATCGAAAAAAGCGAAAAACGTTTAACCACGCTTAGATGGAAAACAAGTAATGCACCGGCGACAAACATTTTCCGATCGATTCACCCAAAAATAACTGTGCATCTACCAACTCACAACACCCTATACGCTTTACCCCGGCGTCGGTATGTCTCAATCGCGACACACTTTCCATTGACGGGATGCTGCCCTCCCCTCCCTACCTCCCCCGTCCGAAAATACCACTGTGGGAAAAATGGCGAAAACACGGTACAATGAACTACAATAAGCGGCATAAAGAACGGGATGACGTTGCATATTGTGAACACTATTTTTCATTCGTCTTTCTGTTGGCTGACTCCTTAAGTAGATTAGGCCATTGAAAAGGGATAATTATGTGGGCGTATTGTAATTTTGTCTTTGTGGATTCTGTTATTCTTAATGTACAAGTTGTCATTAGCAAGCTATTTGTACAGAGCAGAATCTGAACCAAGGACGAAAGATTGCGCCATTCTGCGACCTCATGATAGTCATGATATATACATGACTCATGATATATACATCGTACATCGCAACTTGCAATAAAAGTTCACAATTATTTCCCTATTCAATAAAAAAATCTACGTAACAAAGTTTATGTTATTTGCCATAAAAGCTCGTTTTTCATTAATCGACCTAAAATTGGTATCAGCAGTGTTCTGAGAGTGACCTACAAGCACATTTCTTTAACATAATAAGCTTCAACAAATAATAAGGGCATTTATATTTGTATAGTGTAAATTGGCTTTTTTCATGTCACGCACATGAAAAAAGCCAATTTACACTTTTTGTGACCGAAGCAAATGCCAAAAGTAATCTATCGGTCACGCTCCCAGTTCTTTTTCGTTCAAAGGATTGCGTGTGTAATTTACTTATAGGGCATTGTTTACTCAAGTCATGTAGCCTAGGGATTGGGCCATAACCCACCGCATAGGCACAAATGCGAATTGTTGGCTGTAAAAGACTACCGTAGTCTGATCTTTCGTATATTATTAAATTCAGAGTAGTTACCCACCATACCCAACGATTCATAAATGGATTTGTGTTCAACAAGGAAGGCGCTTATAGGCTTGTGTCTTTAGTGTATGGGCTGCTATGTAACAATTCAGCTTAATTATTTAATTAGTTATTAATAAGTACCTCCTTAATTAAAAATATTATTTATTTACATACCAAACAAATTGCTTGTACTACTCTGAATGAATGTAATATTCGAATGATCAGACCACCGATTAATAATTATTCGATAAATCTTTCAGTCAAAGCAGCGTCAAAAACTTGTTTCGCTTAAAACTCGATTCGGATAACCGTTCAGTCGATATTTCATTCATCCATATATTTATCAATGCATTCATGGGCACATGTCTTCCTAAATGAAGTTACGGACCCCCAATGATAGCATCCTAAATCAGTTTAACAGTCAAGTAGCCTTCGGAGCATGAACCCAGGATACAACTTTTCGGCCACCCATCCGAACCTGATATTCCTTAACTGGCTAGATCGATAAATGAACGCGCTAGCGGCTACTCCATTAAGTCCGCGATAATTTTCTACAAAACAATCAAGACTGCTTGCAATAATTAAGCAATCCAAATGTTGTATTAATATTTTTCACAAAATTTCGGTACTTAATATACTTTGAACGGACTCAATGATTGCTGCTGTACTCAACATGTAAGGGGTTGTGTGTGTGTGGGGGGGGGGGGTGTAGTAAGATTTTTAAACAAATAAGCGGCACGTCGTGTAGTGTTTACCTTGACTCGCCAATAGCCAACTAGTACAATACATGTTTTTCCTATGATTACACTCTTCGTTTTTTATTATTGTTATGGCAATAAAAAAAACTTGCAACCTGGTGTAGATATTTTTATTATGGTCCTTAATTTCAGAATAAAATAAGATTATAGTTTATACCTCTATTTAAAGATAATATTCAGAAAAATTTAAGATTCTTTGTAGGTACTAAAAATACACGTGATGTTGAGAAGGGGGAAGGGGGTGGTTTTAAACCTCACTACGTATCACCAAGGGGGAGGGGGGAGGTTAAAAATGCTAAAAAAGATCACGTGATTAATGGATGGCCCCTAAGAGTTAATCACCTTAATCGACGAGTAACATATTTTATCCCGCCATACTTATAAGGCTTTGGAGATTATGAATTTGCTCTTGTGTTTACAAAGTTAGTAAGCAAATCCATTATATAGCAGAGTATTTACTAAACTCTGTGTCAGCATTATAAATCTCGTCAATCCTTCGGGAGATGAGTATAAGCATGTCCAACGGATTAACTATGAATAGGTAGTCCACTTATTATGTTTGACACAAGACATCAATTTTTGTTATAAAGGTATTCATCGAGTAAAGTCTCTAATGTATGTAGAGTCCCAGATAATTGCCCTTCTCGTTTGAGATATGTTGGCATAATTGGAAGAAGCAGAGTTTGAGTGCTAGCCATTTCTAAAGCAGGAAAACCGTAACTAACAGAACCCTCAGTATTTCGGTATTAACTTCCGTAATCGGAGCACAAGAGGAATTATTTCGATTATGAATTAAAAAATAGTGTGCTAAGCTGAGCTAAATATGTTGCTTTGAAGTAAACCATTACGTTATTTATTTCATAATATTAAGCACGTTTGTTTATAAAAAAAGCTAAAAACTAAATTTAAAAAGCTTCATTTAAATACGAGTATCTCAGTAGTAATTAATATTGAGAAATAATTTTTAATACCTTTAAACACAAAATACTCAAGAATAAATAAATATCACGTCACGTTGTGTGGTCACCTCTGCCATCAAGGGACACTCAAAAGGACTCGTAAATATGAATGGACCGGATAAGAAAAAACATAGGTATTCAAGTGTTTAAAGCTTTTGTCCGAGCATAATAACACGAAGGGTGGTCACATGCCATAGTGTTTATATTAGATACAATATCGTTTATTTGTTTTTTCGCATTGTATAATAAGAATAAATTTTTCACAAGACTTTAATATCATGACACTTTATCAAAGACTTTTACAAGCTGTAGCTAAGATTAAGGTTACAAATGTGTCGTTTACAGATTTGCCTTAAAGCTAGGAATACGCTTTTTCCTACTTTAGCACTACTTAGTATCTTATTGATCACCTGCTTAGTTGTGAACAAGCAGTGTAATAAACATTCTGAGACAGAACACTATTCACATTCAAGCAGTAGACAGAAACGTAACGATCCAACTAAATTCAACACGACCTTAAAAAGAAACACAAGCAAAAACCCATAAAAGTCTGGACAGTGCGAATGCATTCCTAGCGAGACCCCACTCTATTTACCTCTGTGCAAGTTAATTGTGGTTCAAATACCTACATCGTTGCGTATGTTTATTGCCGAGAAAACGTTAAAATATTGGGAAACAATGCCGGTCGACATTCCTGGACGCGTGTAACTTTAGTGAACATGTTGCTAATCGTGTTCTCTATGCACCATCACGGACTCAAAACTTGCGCTTGTAAAATGACGCCGTCAGTCATGTGTGAATGTGAGTAACGCCAAAGATTTAGTTACGCTAGAAGTTGAGTGAACCAATAATTCCTGGTAAATCTTGAAACCTACCAGTAGATGGTCTACTAATGCTTAGTTCTTGTGATCCCGAAGGAATTACTAATTTATTTTAGCAATCAAATAAAAAATCGCACGTAATGTTAAGTGGCAACTCTCGCTTGTTATATACTTGAGGTATAGAAAAAGGTTAGCTACTTTGTAAAGTTAAGCTAAGTAAAAACAATACGGAGGATTTGACTAGATAGAGTGCCAAAAATCACTCTTTTCACGGGGTATTTCAATGACTTTCATTAAGTATCTTACTTTTCTGAGCGTTCTAAAGAAGCTTACCAGTTTTCGTTGGAGGTCAAAGGAGTTCAAATACTTTTGTTTTTACGTCTAGAAGTATCTTCGGCGGACTTAGTGTGATTATAATTCCACCTTCGAAAACTATTGCACGATTTTCTATAATTCAGATTAAGACACCAGAATGGGATAAAATCTCTATCCTTCCTCCCGGTCAAAGCATCACTAACTATTAGTTTTCCCAAGCTGTACCGGTCTTCTTGGTAATGTGTTTGAAAAATCATAAATTCTTCGAGGATATATTATGAAGTGGGTAGCGGTTACGACCAATACTATAATAACATTACTGTACAATTTGAGTTTACGTGACTTGCAACATTTTAGCTGTCCGCCCCTTTGTATACATTCCAGGAGAGAACTTACAAGATGAATCGTGGAGAATCGCGCTCGTGTCATTTGCATACATTCAGTTTTATTGCACAGCCGTAAATAACAGGGTTGCCAGATTACCTTATACTCAAGTAATATATCAATTTTTTTTTCATTTGAAACAACCTTTCACAGAACCAACTACATAAAAGGATACGTAAGGTTGTATGCATGGAAACCTTAATCATCTTTTATCCTGCCGCCATAGCATTAATAATAATTGAAGATAAACAGTTACAAGTACCTACAAATACAAATGATTGGTAATTCATCATCATCAGCTCATTGAACATCCCCACCGAGGGGCACGAGCCTACCCGTATAGGGTGATTAGGCCTTAGTCGTCCACGCGGGCCTAGTGCGGATTGGACGACTTCAGACACAACCTTCGAATCTCTTCGCAGGCGTGCATGAAGGTTTCCTCACGATGTTTTCCTTCAGCGTAAGAGCGTCGGATAACGTACAAATATTTTCAAAAATTCGAAAACACATTGGTACATGTCGGGATTTGAACCTCAGCCCTCCCGGCAGGAAGGCGACAGACCACACCATTGCGCCACCGACGCTGAATAATTAGATCGGTGATTAGGGTGAAAGTAATTGTTCAAATTTTTAATCATAATTGCACAGTTCTAAATACGAATTATTATATTTTTTTATTTATGACAATTACAAGTGGCAACCCTTAAGAATAACGCCACGCGTGCACCACTGCACCAACTAGCGGCGCAATATGAACGGCCTGCAACGACCGCGCTATTACGCGAATGAGCCTAACATGGCCTAGTTCGGCCTTCCATTGGCACTTGTGATCTTAGTAATGGGATGATGGAATTGACACAATGTACCGTCACTCACTTTATAATAAGGTGACAGAATGCCAGTGGAGAATTAAAACGGATGACGCAAGAATTGGAAGACTATGTTTGTAGTTCTATGGCAATGTAGTTTTCATATTTCATGTTTTATTAAAAAAAATATAATATGAACAACTTTAATTTAACTGGTTAGTAAAAAGACATCGGTGATTTAGTGTACATAACATATTCATTCATTAAGAAAAAAAAAATTACATCACTTCTCATAATAGGTAGCAATTATCGATAGAAGTTGATTGATAAAAATCAATATTATTTTCATTTGAACAAAATGCATAAACAAAAAACACCTGAAATAATTACCACAAATAAAGACTAAACAAAATCCCTGACGATTAAAACAGAATTAAAACCAAACCTTAACCTTTAAAACACGATCCATTATAAATAATGTCTTGTCTTACCTATAGAGTCTGAATCTACCCTATAGAGTATGAAAGCTAAACTGAGGGGTTTATAAAGAGAAAAACACGTAATTCAAGGCGAAAACCTAAACAAAGTCAAGGCAGTGAGTCATGTACATTAAACAGCACAAAATAGATTTTTCTACTGCGACAAAATAAACATTTCATAGACTTTCAGCCAAACTCAGCAAGCGTGTAATGCCGTAATAGGTACGTACGGTCGCGATGGCTTGATATGGACAATAAACCAACGAATAACTTACGCAACGACAATTACAACTGAAATGCACTGCGAATGAAAGGATCACAGACATTGTGGAAAATCGTACTATAACGCATAAACCCAAAAATATATCGTAATATTTAAAAAATCGCTTAATTTTCGAGTAACATTTATTATTCTTCTGTAATATATAACATCATGTTAATTTTAAATGGTATTAGAATTTACTTTACTCTTTTAAAGTTCATACTCTACAATAGTATGTTATACTTTAATAACACATTAAATTCAAAGATATAAGCAGTCGGTGACACAAAGTTCCAATGAAATATCGATTAAAGATAAAAGAAGTGTTTCTACAGTTTGTTATAATAATATAGCAAGTCAAGTATCGAAACATCTTAATCAGTTTTCTTTTATATCACGCGCTGTCTATGTTTTCATGATTATACACAATACCATTTTTATAAGACCACTCGATATATCGGATTGGATACCACATTCAATCAACAATATTGCAATGGTTTATCGAAAATTCAAATCTCGTTTTTCGCTAAATTTCGGCAGGCACGTTTAGCCGAAAATCATAAACACATACCAAATATGGATCATGGCCCAATCTACCGATAACCATACTATATGCGAAGGCCTGTACCCTGCATGGATTGATTGAAATTTGATTTCATGTTGATTTTGACTAGGCATTGGCGTAAATTCCCGTTTCCAATTATGACGCCGACGCGACATTCCAAACGCATTGCATATGAGTTACGGGCGGCCGTCTCGGTGAGCAATTTAGGGTTCCCTCTGCCGCTGCCAAACTGCCATCTTTCCGCTACGAGCCGCTGACAACAAGGCAGCTGGCACAGTACCATAATTAAATAGTGCTTAGTGTTAATCAAGTTTATAATTTTACGACTGATTTATTAAAAAGCACATATTCCAATCAAAAATGTTTTTCCAAAATCCAATCTATTTACTAACTCAAAAGTATTTTACCACACCTATAATTTTTAAGATAGCCTTAATTTAACTGGTAGATAATAACTATCTTCTTAAGTTCGATATTATGGTCATAAAGTTTTAGCGAGTTGCATACATCATATTAATAAATTCTGAATTTATTAATACGATGTATGATAATCATTCTACAGCTTTGCAGCTACCGTGATGGTTTCTGTCTGGTTGTTGTCCAAAGAAACTATAAAGTCACCGTAGTAACTACAAATGCGCGATTTTATTCGCAAATTGATTTAAACTCAAGGACAAGAATATATGTATTAACTAGGAACACACTGGTGACTTTGTTGTAGGTCATAAGCTTAAAAGCTGGTTGGGCGCAGCACTGAGCATGATATCTTACCTGTACAGATGCATATTTGAGACATGAACCCTGGCTCACTCATTAAGTAAAAGAACAATAAATCCACGTGACACTTGTATTCTAACCTATCAACACTATGCGGCAAATTACATTATATACACTTTTCTTAACGGAAAGTTAACGCTTCAATGTCACCGCCCTTCATTTAACAGCATTCGACAAAGTTCATAGGCTCAATATTTGGAAGCATCAACAAAAACCGCAAGCTTGATCTGCTTTGTAATTGTGAACTTTAAAAAATGACCTATAGGGTCTGATTCCTTGTAGCATTTATTATTAGGTGCAAATTCAAGTATTGTATCACAGCAATGCAATGGCTACCATCCAAATGCTATGTAATAACGGCAGCGAATCTGGTAACAGGTCCGGACTAGGGTTAAGAAAGGTTTAGAAGGTTAGAGATATATGGCCTAAAAATACGTTTTTTTATTTCAATTTCATGGACAAAAATTTTATTTGAATGCACGGACAGCACCTAACTAAAATATTGATATGCCAGGTGCTATTGGTGGACTACGTCGTGTGTTTTTTTTAATTTGATATATGTCGTATGGTGATGGCAGAATAGAAATACAATTGCTTCCACTCCTGCTCCTCTCGCGGTTGTCGTAAAAAGAAACTTAGATAATGCATAGAAGTAGGCTAGCAGCGCTATCGCATTATATTTTAAAAGTAGGTAATGCACTATTTTCAAGCTGCCTGCCACGCGTGAAGATTGTAGTGAAAACCTTCACCACCAGTAACAAAATCCACAATGGGCAGTCACGGACTGTCAAAGTAATTTTCGTTCATAACAAAGAGCGTCCTTGATGATGACACTGATATATGAACCCTTATACTTTTGGTGAAAACTGACACTGAAGTGAAGGTTACATATTGTCGTTGTGGGCGACATAAGTCGCTCAGTGTTGAAGGAAAACAATCACTACCAACTGTTATTGGTTTTCTTCAACTCTGTATCAGTTATTGGTAAGCGTATCACTTAATTAGGTGAGTATACAAGCCGTCCTTTCCCTTCATAACATACAAAATAAGCTAAAGAGAGGGACAGTTCAACCAATCAAAGTCCACTGCCGGATAAAGATGTTCCCTATTCTGCTTTTCTCATCCAGCCTTTTCCGGCAACCTTTCGTAAGTCGTCGGTCCTTCGGGCCGGAGGGCATTTCACGCTATGATTACCAAACTCGATTTCCACTCCAGAACTCGTCTGCTTTAATAGGCATCTAATAGTAAATGACACTTACCACCAAGCCACCACCGGGTCAGTGAACTGGCCATCGAAAAGGCAGAGATACAAGTTATTAACCGAATTCAAAAGAAGGAGGTTCTCAGTTTGACCTCTTAGTATGTACGAGTATATATGTTTGCCGGCGATGAGATCTCGCGTTTGGCTGAAGCACTTACGATGCGGTTTTCATAAAAGTATTTGTTGTTATTTTACATAATATACTTACTATATGTACGTACGAACTACATACTAAAATTGATAAAAGTTATCAAGTTAAGATATCTTAGTCCAGCCCCGTTCGCGATCTCGGGAGTTACAAGCCTCTATTGTGTTGTAATATATTAGGAATGCACAATTTAATACGAACTGCTCTGGGAATGGATCGGAAAATGTTCCTAATACTGGAGCTTTCAATATTTTAATATACGGAGTTTGTGGCAAGGTTCCAAGTTCAATGTGTTAGCATTTGCAAATACCTACATCGATGTAAAAGGAGTTCTTAAGACGGATATTAAAACCGGCAACTGTAGGTTTCCAATTAAGTTAAAGATTTCATATATTTGCATTTAATACTAGGTATCCACTTCTGAAACGTCTTTTAAGATATTTTATAAAGTTACATGGATACATTGGAAATGTTTGCACACAAAGAAACACTAAGATAAAGATAATTTGTCTGAACATGTGGTACAATAGATGTAGTACATATATGAATAAATAAGTTCCAACATGTCATATTAGTTATGATGTCAAAACAATTATAATTATACATATAGCAAACAAAACTGACAAATGAAAATTACAGCTGTCTCTTCAACTTTATTAAATGCGCCGCTTCATATATTCTTGCTTGCAATGAGTGTGCTTTCATTTGGTGAAAACAATTGATGGGCCGGTTATCAAACACAAAAGAAAATATTTTGTCAAAGGCAAATAATTGTGAAATCACTGTATCTCTTTTGAACTGTGAGTCTAACTTTTCGCTAGAACTTGAAAAAATATTGCAATATGGTATTTTCTTTGGGCTTTCTTGAGTATTGCAGGCAGCAGTTTCCATTTGTAACCAGTTGAGCTGTCTGCTTTATGGCTGATTATAGTTACAAGCGTCGGTGGCTCCTTGGTGCGGAATTTTGCCTTCCGATCTGGAGAGCGCAGGTTCAAATTCCGCCACGTACCTCTGTTCGAATTTTCGAAATTATACGTACGTTTATCCGACGCTCTTACGGTGAAAGAAAACATCCTAGGGAAACCTGCACACTCCTACGACGAAATTCAAAAGTTATACGTGAAGTTAATCGCTAATCTGCACTGGGTCCGCGTGGACGACTAAGGCCTATATACCTTTTACGGGTAGGATCGTGCCCCTCGGTGGGAACGTATAATGAGCTGATATAATGATAGCCATCAATATACATTATATACTTGTACCTACTCGTACCCAATGATATTCTGTATATATAAGGGTAGATACGCCATCCGTGCCTCAAAAACTAACCGCCGAAGAGAGTACAGTTTGTACTCTTTTGTTTAGGTGTTCAAAATTCGAAATATGTGTATGTGTGCTGTCACTGCATTCGGAACACTTTTTTCGATTGTTTTGTGAGCGTATAACAAATCCATACTTTTTACATTATTGCTCGTACCTACTAATTTTCGCGTAATGTAAAGCCATCTAATACGTTTCTGTTCCACACATTGAACCCCATAATTCTGACCAGACACTTCAGTGTCCCACCCACATAGCAAACCGCGATGTTCAACTGAACTACTTTCAAACTCTTGACTCAGGGACTCCTTACCGTTAGTGATGGGTTTGGCATAATCACCACGCTTGGCAAGCGGGTTGGAGTTACCTATAAAAGATTGAATGCTACTTGTTCTCTGCTGAACATTTTGTACCTAATCCACCTTTTACGGACCCGTGAGAAGAGTAGGGGTACCACACGACAAACGGCACATTTAACCAGACACCAAGCTTTATATTTCTCACTCATGTTAAATTACGGCACCTTGTATGTCGATACTAGTGCAGGGATTGTGAACACTTTTTAAAATATAATCCTATATGTTTCCATGTTTATGTATGAGTCACTTACTGTACAGACAACGGATTTAACAGGACAACTTATGAAATGTTACCGGTGATAAACCGAAAGATTTGGCATTCAATTCATCGCGAGGTCTCGCACCTACAGTGCTAACAGTGCTGCTGCAGCGCTTGGCGGTGCAACAGCTTATGCAGAGCCAGGATCTTTTGACCGTATCTACTTATCTTTTTTTCTCTCCATTTATAACATTTTACTGTTCTGTGTGCTTGTATAGATAGATTATGATTGTTGTGCATTTGTTTTTTATATGTGACTTCTTTTAGAATTACATTTGTATTTATATTACGGTCAATAAATGTTTGTTCTTTCTTTCTTTCAATTAGGAGGTTTAACACCTAAATTCTGAAAAATAATTATTTTACCTCTTATTTTTGTTCTGGTCATGCAAAACGGTGAAACGCAACCTAAAGGCTTTAAAGAAAAATATCTCATATTATCAAAATGGGTTGGTGTCCCCTGACACAGTGTTACTTCTCCGTACTCATTCAGACTTACCTGAGATGGGTTTTATGCCAAACTATCTGTTTGAGGTTCCGCCATCCAATTGCACTGTGAATCGTAAACTTGTGGTCTCTACGTAACATATCGACTTTGATTCGAAAACACCGCAAGCTGTTTAATACGTCACCAAGTTGAGAATGCACTTGGAATGTCCATTTTTACAGGAATTTGGACTTTATGTGTTGAGGAATAAAAGGTGTTGAGATGAGATTGATCTTTGCTAGTGCAGTGTCAGTTTGTCACGGAGAAAGGTATCGTGGGAGTCGCTCTTCAATAGTGCAAATCATATATTGTTACCCATATTCTACGTAGTACAAGAATTTCAGGCAAGTTGAAGTGGCAGTGGGCTGGTCATGTATGCCGCAGAACTGATGGTCATTGGAGCAGACGTTTTGGAGTAGAGATCACGTCTTGGCAAGCGTAGTTTTGGACGACCTCCGGCCCATTGGACCGACGACTTGCGAAATATTGCTGGTGGAGGTTAGATGAGTAAAGCGGAGGACCGGGATATCTGGCGCAAAATGGGGGAGACTTTTGTCCGGCAGTTTACTGTAATGGGTTGAAAAGAGAACGACTAACATCCTAATACTGTTGCTGAGATCGAACGGCTAAACGTGCCTGCCGAAGCCCGGACTTATCTTTAGATATTACAGGCTTAATAAAACTTGGGAAAATCGCACAAAAATTTCTCAGGAGAAAGATGCTAAATAAGTATAGTGTTTTGCCTGAGTCAGTAAGCCAGTTTTTTATATCTAAGCATAAGTATCACATAACACTTGAAACCTGACTAGGAATGAAAAAGCCTTCTCCCAGACGCATTAAGTCAGGATCACAATTGCCATGGGTCTAGTACGCATGCCCCGATCAATACCCTCCGGATTCATCCCTCTGCCCGATTTCAGGCTGGAATACAACCGGCTCGTTGGTCTAGTGGTATGATTCTCGCTTTGGGTGTGAGAGGTCCCGGGTTCAAATCCCGGACGAGCCCCGAGTTCTTTATTGATACATTTTATTGTGTAGCATTAATATTTAATAACCGTGTCCTAATTCATCTGCGGTTGATGTCTTTGTAATATACATATCAATTTACAAAGTTTGTGTACATATGTTATTTTACTGTAAAGTAAATCACATTTTATTTGTTTTCTCATGAACATACTTAATTACACAGTTTAACAAAAAAAATCCGTTTTAAAATGGCATGACCTTTTGGAGACCGCGTCTTGGCAAGCGTAGCGTAGGACGCCCTCCGGCCCGATGGACCGACGACTTGCGGAAGGTCGCTGGTGGGAGCTGGATGAAAAAAGCGGAGGACCGGGATATCTGGCGCAAAATGGGGGAGACCTATGTCCAGCAGTGGACTGCGATAGGTTGAAGAGAGAGAGAGAGAGAGAGAGACCTTTTGATAGTTATGCAACAAAAGGAAACGTATTAAAGTGAACATATTTTCGAATATTCGTCAACGATTAAAATTTATTTATTGCAATTTTAGATACTTGAACGAATTTAAATATAACATAGATAAATATTGAAGCATTTTAAGGACGAACAAATTATTTCAAGCACTGTTCAATGTTAAACAAACAACATAATAGTATGGTGCGACAAATAAGTGCAAAGGCTTTTGTTGACTTGCCTGTAAGCATAAAGTATGATGTTCCTATTTAAAAGAATCACACATCATTCTAATTTACCCTTAAATTATAAATTAACAACAAACAATCAGTTTGACCTTTTCACTAACATCAATCAACCACTTACGCAAGCAATGTAGAATAGAGGCTAATCAAATTAAAGCTTTATATCACGCCATGTGTGGGATTTGAACCATCAGGCATAAAAATATGTGGTATAAATAATAAATATCCCAGATATTTACACAGCGCCACCTAGCTTGAAACTTAGCATCTCGTCTTGTTGTTTGCTAATTAACACATGTTTCTTCTAAGTTCATATATTATATGAAAAAATAAATCTCATTCGAAACAGGTGTGTTTGTACACAAAAGTTTGTATTGCACGAATGTCGAACCCAGAACCCCTGTTTTGACTTCTGAACCATTACCCACATAAGTTCGTTACTTAAAAGACTTATCTCCAGAGAAAGCTATATTGCTGAAGAACAATGGAGAAGCATTCAGCATGTTCATGAATTTTATTTTTTATCATCATCATCAGCTCATTAAACGTCCCACGAGAGCACGAGCTACCCGTATAGGGTGTGATTAGGCCTTAGTCGTCACGCGGGCCCAGTGCGGATTGGACGACTTCACAACAACTTCGAATCTCTTCGCAGCATGCATGAAGGTTTCCTCACGATGTTTTCCTTCACCGTAAGAGCGTCGGATAACGTACATATATTTTCGAAAATTCGAAAATACATTGGTACGAGTTGGGATTTGAACCTCTGCCCTCCCGGTAGGAAGGCGACAGTCCACACCATTGAGCCACCGACGCTCTCATTTTATTATTTTTATTATTTTTTATACATATTAATAAATTTCATAAAACAGAGAGAGAGAGAGTATTTATGATTCCTTTATTTTATATTATTCACCCCCCTACTTTAACTAATGTAAATATTTAGTTATTTTAATTCTGGCTGTTATTCCATTCCCTTTAACCAATTCTTTTGCCCCATGCGCTTAGTGCCCACTAACATAATATAAATATAATTAATTTACAAAATAATTTTAAACTAAAAGAGTACGGACCATGAGTCTGTAGATGTAATTTTATAAATAAAAATTTCAAAAAACCTTCCTCCTAGATTTGGAGTAGGAACAAAACTAGATAATAAATCAAACAACTCAACGGCATTTTATATTTACAAAGTCACACCAAAACTCGGTACTAAATAAAACAAGTTTCCACAAACTATTATAATACAAACGGATGAATAAAACGCTTCGGACAAAATCCGTAAAGTAAGAATAATGTCCATTAATGAGTCAAAATGAGCCAAAGAAAACATCGATGCTCAATATATTATTACCTAATTACCTATAGATTATACTTATCGTGCTACGGAACTATAGGCGACACGAAGGAATGCTTTTATTTCATCCGATGATATGTACGCTATATTTACAAGTATATTAATAAAATTTACATTTAACGCAAGTAACGGCCCGGAAAGCATAATACAAGATGATAAAATGTGTGTAAACATATCTTTCTGATACACGTTTGATAAATGAACTAAAGAAAACATTAATCAATTAAGAATTTCCAAAACGTGTAGAGAATTTCGCTTACCACCTGTTCATATAAAAACACTGAAAAAAATATATTTGGGTTCAATTATATCAAAAGTAAATCTGAGCAAACTAAGAAAGCATGTTTGGGTGTGTATCTTCATCTCACATTATTATGTGTTCGATAGTTTCTATGATCGAAAATTATAGAAATGGTATTATTGTTCTGCGCCAAAGGGGTTTTAAGGCACAAAAATATCCAAGTCGGTCTCTCAAAAATAGCATGTGTGTGTGAAATCAGTTTTTCGATACAACGCTTCGTTTATGAAATATGAAGCTAAAAAGTGTTTTTTTTGTAAATAAAAAAAACATAGTGCTGTCAATATATAACACCATAATTTAGCAGTCTACGCATTAGGCTGATAATTATGAGGACTGTTGCCTTCCTACCGGGAGGGTGCAGGATCAAATCCCGCCACGTACCAATGTGTTTCCGAATTTTCGAAATTATAAGTACGTTAGCCGACGCTCTTACGAAGGAAAACATCCTGCGAACGCCTGCGAGGAGATTCAAAGGTTGTGCGTAAAGTAACTAAGGCATATACACCCTTTACGGGTAGGCTCGTGCCCCTCGGTGGGGACGTTTAGTGAGCTGATGATGAAGGTCCAAATATTAAATTAATTCGAATACTTAGTACACATGTAATTTTCGCGGAAACGTTCTTCCGCACTTTCTATTATCACACAAGCGTTTTTTTGTAAAAATCGTGTTACCTGCTGCGCGTATAAAATTTTCGCTAAAAATCATATAGTAGTTATTACAATACTCACTCTTGCCCGCGGCTTCGCTCGCGTTAAATTCGGGAAAACACGGTTCCCTTTCCCGGTTACGAAAAAAAGTATTATTTTTAAGCTTCTTCTTCTTTTCCAATTGTTTTAATATAATCCCCATACCAATTTTTAAGTATCTTTAAAATCGTGGAATACTCAATACAAACTTCCACCCCCAATTTTAGAGGACGTGAGGGATAGACAAAAAGTAGCCTATGTTCGTCTCCAGGCTCCCTTTAAACACCATACCAAACATCAAATCTATTTAGCAGTTTAGGCTTGAAAGCGTAACCAACAGTCAGACAGAATTACTTTCACATTTATAATATTAAGTATGGAACTATGGATGTGGCAATATTTTTAAAGATGGGATCCCATCGCAGTGCACTATTCAATTATGCTCTTATTTGTAGTGCACTAAACCATGACAAAGTGAGTAAAATAATAACATATAGATAATATAACGAAACGCTAACAAGCCATTAAGAAGAGTGTTGTCGTGATCCTACGTGTGGGACAATTGGCATGATACTTAATAGACCTCAAAATTATTATCAAAGAAGTCACATGCAACTTAGCAGTTGCTTCAAATATTAAAGCTTAAGCTTATCGTTAACTCGCTTTCGTAAAGATTTTTTAAATGTAATATGTTAGATAGGAATGACGGTTTTTGTAAGATATAAACGCTGTATTATATTTCTAATGAAAGCGACAAATATTTCTTATCTGATCGATTCGAACGCCTCACTTTTACTTTTTATAATTATTGACAAGAATCGCTGGGCTCAGATATATCTGTGCGCCTGACATATTGTAAAGTCCCGATCAATTTTAATAAATCGCTTCCTGTGCGGTTATCGGTTTTATTCGAAACAAGTCTTACGAGAGAATTTTAATAAAAAAAATACATCAGAGAACATCAGAAACTAATTCTTTAGGTTGATGACCTGAGCCAAAAAAATAATGTAATGGTCGACAAATGAGCTAATAAACCAAAATTAAAACCTTTGGATAAACACGCGAAGTGCTTTAAAACTTTCCTTGTGCATTTAACAGATAAGACTGTGTATTGGCCTGTGTATTTTGTACTCGTATATATTATATGCATCATAATTGAAGCCTACTGTTTTCACTATTCGACAAAAAGCATTCGTAATTGTGTGTGTGTGGCACACTACCGCCACAGGGATTCACATGAGTGCATGAAAGTACTTAGTAACTGTACAAACATAATTAAGTTAATAAAACATATGTCACTTTAGATCATCCCAAGGCGCCATCTTGGAGCCTTCCGCAATACCGCAAAGCGTATACATGTCAAATAAGCCATCCAATGTTATGTACACGAGACGAACTAAGGTTACTTCAACAGTCATTAGGAGCCACTAAGAGACGATTATCAATTAGTATGATAATTATCACATAGTTGCGGAATTTATAGCGAATCTGTTCTATTATCTTCATATGTATGCTTTAACTAATATGCTAATATCTTAACGCTTCTTGTCTTTTGTTTTCAATAGATTAATTACGTCTGGGTTTGAGCATGTATGACATTATAACGTTACCAAGAATCCTACCAAGGTCTGTTAAAATAGAACTTAGGAGTAAAAACAACCCATTCATATGACATTAAATATTATTTTAGTTATTAAGTAAGCAGACTGGCGGCAAGCGGAGATTATTACCTATATGATAAGTAGTTAGTTTTGTGGTTTACGTTACTAATTACCAACTTATAACATGAAATCGCTACATTTACTACTATAAAATTGCTACATTTGAGGATTACTGAATACTGGTGTAAAACAGGAAAAAATGTATTACATAGCATCATCATATTTATTAATACTTTATTCTTAATTAATCAAAATAATTATATAAAGCAAATTATTTTTTATCATATTAAGTATTGGTAAAAATATAATCTAAAAAATATTATTAAGCAGTTAAGTATTATATAAATCTAAATAGATAAAAAAAAGTAGTGCAGGCGTGGAGATCAACATGTCCACGGTAACATGCACACATATATGTATGGGTATATGTGTTTTATATGTGTAGGTATGTGTGTGTATGTGTATATATGTATATATATATATATATATACATGGCCGATGGGGCGGAAAGGTTCTCGAGTGGCGTCCACGTAACAGAAAGCGAAGCGTAGGCCCAACCAGATGGACGGATGATCTGGTTAAGGTGGCGGGTAGCAGATGGATGTCAACTGCAAGGGATCGGTCCGCGTGGAAATCATTAGGGGAGGCCTTCGTTCAGCAGTGGACATAATTGGGCTGTAATGATGATGATGATATGATATATATATATTTATTTGTAAGATATAATTTTGTAAATACATGTCCTGTGGGCTTGTTTTATTTATAATTTCTATGGTTTTAATATAATATGTGGCCTGCGTCAAAACTTACATAGTTACGTGTCTAATTTTATATACTATTAATTTTAATCAGTTATTTTAGTCCAGGCATGCATTTGCGTGTCAGGGCCTTTGCTGAGTGAGGTCCTGTTTGGCACTAGCCTTTAAGATTTTCTGTAATCTGTTATTGTTTTTATTTTGTTCCAAATAAATCTTTCTTTCTTCTTTCTTTCTTTATTTCATTCTTTCTTTCTTTCTTTCCTTCGGAATACTCTTATTGTAAACACGCACTACTTCTGTCTAAGAACGTGTAAGTGGTCGTATTCGTGGTAATCATAATTTTGTTTACTCCTTCCTAGTAAATCCTCAACTTCTTTCTGACTACTGCTGCCGCAGATGACCTTTATAGCTTCACCAAGTTGTGGCGAGTGAAAATAGCATAATGGAGAGTAAGCAAACCTAAGCATGGAAACTATGATCCCAGCTGAACGGTTAGATATCAATGATATTATGTATATATAAAGCTAGATATGCCATCCGTGCCTCAAAAAAGAACCGCCAAAGAGAATACGGTTGAAGGCTCTTTGTTTAGGTAAAGCGCACATATTTCGAACGCTCTTTCGAAATATTTGTATGTGTGCTGTCGCCGCATTCGGAACACTTTTTTCAAATGTTTTGTTAGCAATCACGAACCTATACTTTTTATATCATTGTTAGATATGCAAATTAATTACTGAATACCGAGATTAATCAAGTCGTTTGTGTTTTATGGCTACATAGCCATAAAACATAGCCATACAGACATCTGTAGGATGGGAAATTACCCTGTATGATATAACAGGTTTCATGATAGGATAGGTAGCTAACGAAATTACTGAGAAAACCAATTTCTAAACTCTCAGGTAACAGGCGAAGAGTAATATAACTACGACCTCAATGGTTTCCAAAACTCTTCTATCTTTGTCAGGAGTCGTTATTGTGATGTTAAACCATTCAAAGTTAAGAAATTAAAAGAAATTAAAAATATACATCTTACGGTGCCCAACTGTACCTGCTTTATTATTAGGTAATGAAAACTATCAAACGAAACTCGTATAGTTTCCTGTTAACTAAAAACTGAGATCGGATTCGTAAAACGGTCGTAAATTTCTCATAATTAATTGGTACTTTGCAATCAATTAGACTGTTTAACCTCAGAATACATTTTTTTTTTTTATGTTATAGGGAGCAAACGAGCTAGAAAGTCACCTGATGGAAAGTGATTATCTCCGCCCATAAACAACGGAGACACCAGAAGTGTCACCGGTGCGTTGCTTGCCTTTTAGGAAGGAATACGCTCTTTTCTTAAAGGTTCCAATGTCATATTTTCCGGGGAAAACCGCAGCTGGGAGGTAAATAAGGTAAATTAAATAAGAGTGATGTTGAAAAATATACCTACACACGTGTAGTAAAGTAAAGGCACTGAAACTATTGCATATCACGACATTACTATTTTAGATTATAAGTTAGGAACTAAACTTTGATTCCAGGTAAGAAAGAATTATAGACGTCCAAAGTAGCTTCTTTAAATTAGTTCAAAATGTACACTTATTAAAGTACTTAACAAACCTATTGACTATTTTATTTAGTAGAATGCATTGTATGGGGTATTATCTCTAAAGCGAGTGCGTTGAAGATATCCTATATAAAGAATTCTACGCTTACTATTAATTTATTTTAAGTCAGTAACAAGTAATGTATCCGTTACACGCATACCCCGTTATTACTATAAATATATCAATTCTTCGGTAAGCTATTATTAATCGAAGGGTTATAAGTGTCACAATTCGGGTATAGACAACGGTTTCAACATCCGCCGCTCGGACTCTTTAATTTTGTCTATGCGTCCCGTGTTTATTGATCGTTTAATCGATCCAGCTTATTAATCCTATTTTGGTCATAGACTCTGACAGTACAGACTGCAAGTTAATGTAGTATGTAATGGACACTTAACATTAAGTTTTTATAGGTTTTGTCTTAATTTTATATCCTATAAATAGGCGTTGTTACCAGCTGAAGTGATTGTAAAATAGACTTTTTCTTTATATTCTAAATCGCGCCAGACATTCTATTCATTCACATTCCTCATCCAGCCTATTCTAGCGACCTCTCGCAAATTGTCGGTCCATTGGGCAGGAAAGCGTCCTACACTACGCTTACCAACGTGCTGTGTACTCAATAATAATAGTCACTTCACTCAGCGCCATTTAGTCCCAAACTAAGCATTTTGACAGTTATATGGGTACTATAATACGGATAATTATTTTATATATATATGTATTATTGACCTGTCCTTTAATTTTGGCCAAGTTCTCAATGATAATGCTACCATTCTAAGTTACTGTAGTTAACTTTGCCTTTTAAAAATAATTTCTAACTTTATAAAATGTTCGTTAAATGTCACCTTGCTTTTTAAGCAAGCATCTAAATTTTATTTCAAGAGAAATTTCATGATTCTGTTAAATAAAATATAAAAAGTAGACGGTTGAATCAAATTCAAATGTTAACATATTTGAATGAAGAATACATTTTATGCGGTATGTTTGTTATACATTTTCCATGCCTCCAGTTTCCAATAAATGTTAGGCAAGATCGTCTTAATAACGCAATGGAATTATCCACAAAATGCCCAACCCCGCCCACTGTATTCAGTGCATCTCAGAAGCGGCGGCCGGGGGCAGACAATATCTGGCCAGATTGAATTATCGATCCGATAATAGGATCGCGAGAGTAATGACCCGGTATATTGTTCCAGCTACTTTAATTATCGAAGGTATCGACCCAACTTGTTTATTGAGCTCGGCGATATTGAAATGTGGTGGTACGCTGTCACGGCTGCATGTAAAATCTTTGATTAGTTAGAATAAAACGCAGTCATGTATTATTTGTATTTTGATGCATTACACGTATGTTGATTACAAATTAAGTTGTGATACTATGTGTATCACAATTAGAGTTTTCCTGTATGTCTGCTATCTGATGCCTGATAAAAAGTGGCTACTAGAAAATTACCCTCATACACTTATCTAAAATCGGGGCTCGCTTCTTGAAGTTGTTGTCAGTAACATCTACATAGAACAAACGGTCGAATTAGGAAGGTCAACTTCGAGAAAGGGGTCAATCGACAAATCCAACTCGGTTGGACAGCGTTCGGGAAGTTACAGTGTTTTCTCGTCCAATATTTCTCAATGTCTAAAGACAAAAGTTTTCGACCAGTGCTTATACGAGTAACCAGCGATAACCTGTGGTGACGTGGTCTCTTACGTTGGGTCTCTTCAATAGGCTCTAGGCCTCGCAACGAGCGATGAGCGGGCTATGCTTGGGGTTTCTCTACGTGATCGAACTAGAAATAAGGAGATCCGTAAAGAACTGAGGTCATCGTCATCTTCACTCGGCA
Organism: Leucinodes orbonalis; assembly: GCA_019425675.1. Lineage (NCBI taxonomy): Eukaryota > Metazoa > Arthropoda > Insecta > Lepidoptera > Crambidae > Leucinodes > Leucinodes orbonalis. The sequence goes on from PQWD01005671.1 coordinate 157,511, forward strand.
AGCAGAAGTGGCAATGGGCTGGGCACATAGTCCGAAGAACCGATGACCGTTGGGGCCAAAAGGTTCTCAAATGGTGACCACGTATCGCCAAGCGCAGCGTAGGACGGCCGTTCACGAGATGGACAGATGGTCTATGGAAGGTTGCGGGGGCCGCTGGATGCAGATACCTTCCGACCGGTCGGAGTGAAATTATTGGGGGACTATCCAGTGAGCATCATGTGGCTGATATGATGATGACGATGACACTTATTAACGCGAAATGAGACAACTGCGTCTTCGACGTCACATTTGAGCAACTGCACTGGCAATTGCTAGCATCTGGTATAAGAAGTAATCGGAGGACGGAGTTTAATTTTTTGTTGAAATTTTTTTTATACAGAGATAAATAATAAATTAATTTAATTAGCAGAGTAACAATGAAATTTTATTATTACCATTGTTGATTACGAAAACCAAAAGAATAATCCCTTATGATCAATGTGCCTATGCCGATAACAATCAAGATGGCGCCTCAAGCGTCACCCGCTGTCACCAATCAAACGAAAGCATTAAACCCAACGTAATGGACATAAATTAAATGGTCATCCACGTCACTCAAACCGAAGGACCTGAAGAAATACGCTCGGAAGCCAGGTAGTTAAGATACAAAACAAAATTCAAAGATAACGCAAGTTGAGATGTTAAGTTTTATAGGGAGCTAACAAAGTGGAGCTAATTTATGTCCTTGCCGGTCGTAAGATCCATCGACGCCATGATTGAATCGTTGACACAGATATCGTGACATATTTTTTACGTTAAGAAACTTTTAAAGTTAGAATATCGAAAAGCTTTCATATCTTTAACAATTAAAAATACTATACTCCATGAATACGCACACACCGTTCAGGTATTAGCGTTTCTTAACACTCCGCGAAGTTACAATTCGCAATAAAATTTCTATAGTCTACGAACATCTTAGCAGACAGGATATAAAAACTAAGTAGGTACTAGTATGACTCTCGCCAAGTTAGTCGTCGTAAAAGAAAAGCATCAAGTCAAACCAAGCGCACTTCCACGGCAATCATTCATCGCGAATGGACGTCGGCGAAATACCACACGCGGACGAATTGCAATTCATTACGACTGTAAATTGCTGAGGTATAGTTAAAGCGTGCGGTGGTCGCCAGCAAATTGCTACAAGCACTCGTAATCCACGCCAGAAGGCAAACAATAGAGTAATAAATGCGACGGTATCCGAAGAGACGAGAAAGCTACCACCGTATCGACAACGAATAAATCAGACGGTTCCCGGAGCGTTACCGCTAACACCAAAGACACCCCGGAAATATATCGAGGAATGTTGCAAACAAAACACCAGCACATAAGTCAATTCAATGTTACATAAAATACGCTACGATTCATAGAAATCTGGCGCTGTCTGTGTGAACTCTACTTATCTGCCTCATCAGTCCGTTGATTTATTTGTAGAAACCGACAAGCTAGTAGCGTGGCTGTTCTCATATCACCTTAGAATTTTTCGCATTTATGCGAAAAAACCTGAGCATCCCTTTTTTTCAAAGTTGTCGATCCGCTTCTGTTTCCGTAAAGTATTGTAATACTTGAATGTGTTTAAATACAAGTAATTTTAAATAATATTATACAAAGTACATTTATGCGCTAGAGCATTAACATTAATTTCACCGTTGTATAGTTCTATATACAACATGCAATTCAAATCATTAGTTACGTTGCTTGCAGTAGCTGCATGGTTTATCAGGAACGTTCTGTGTCATAAGAAAAGTAGATTTCAATACATTTGAATTTACTTTTAGTCACAACACAATGCCATTATCATCAAACATGCTACCAATTGTATTGTGCAACTCAAATAGACTACAAATGTCTATTCTAATGTATTGATTTGGTACCACTACTCGGTTTGTTCTAGTACGTTTCCATTTCCAAATGATAAAGCACACTGTTTATTACAGTCGCTCCACAAAGCTACAACAAAGAGGTGCACTGATGGCCCCTATCACGTACCTACGGACTTTTCGTCAACGACATTTTTGTACAATTATCCAAATATATCCAAAATTCTTCCACGAACTATTTCGTAAGGGAAATCTTGAGGTCATCGGATCAGGTGGATGGAAATTTTATTGTTGTACTTAAAGTTAAAAATACAAAAATAACTTATTAGATTTTATCCGTTCTATTTTTGGATACGCCAAGAATACGAGTCTCGAATAGATGACGCAAAGTTACTGAATCATTGTTTGATAATCACTTTTGTCGTACCAATTAGTAGCTGTCATTTTTTGTGGGTTGTCGCTAACATTATTCAACGGCAAACAAAAGCAAGCGTCACGTTTGCAAAACAAAAAACATTAACATATATGAACACTTAAAAGTACTGCTGTATCAGTAGTATGGGAAAAATAAATAAGAATTCCCAAATGTGGTCTTTTGAAGCTCTAGAAAGTTATCCACACAACACGGGTTGTTTGTTACACACATGTTTACGTTAACTAGAGTGCGTTGGGATGCACTTAGTAAAATGGAGATTACTTTTTTGAAGTATTATTTCTGTGTATACTTTAAATGATATGACAGCTAATTGGCTAAGTACTAAATACTTAGATATGGTAAGATATCCGTATCCTATTTGATGTAGTTGCATCTACCAAAACAAATGACAGACAAATATAAATTATCGATTTAAAAACAAAGACATAAATTTATATGTATACTTGTGAAATTACCGGATTTATAAGGCCAAACAGGCGTGTCACTTACCATCAGGTGAGCATAATACTTGATAATTATAACAAAAAAAAACTTTTCCTATTAAATACTGAAATAAAGTTAAACATAATGTTTATTGTTTTAAAACCTTATTAATTGCGATAAACAGCTATCAACTGTAATTGTTAATAAATTCATGAAGCATAATGTCCATGTTTAATTCAATTAGACGATTATTCATTTGTGTAAATATAAACTTATTTTTGCAATTAGTAATACCTACATTTAATTATTATATTTTACGACGTGGCGCCTAGGTCTGTGGTTGCGGTTTCTCTTTTATGACTTTGTTTTTAAACTTGTGTGTTTATTTTGATGCCTCAATTAAATATTTATATTTGATGCGTTTATTATTTATTTTGCCCTAATGAGCCTGGTTAGGTAACAGGATGGAAAAATATGTTTCTTATTTAAATGCTAACATATACCTGTATGAGTATGTGTGTAATATAATGATTCATATAATATTAGCTTCGACATGTTTGTTGTCGGTTGAATTCATACAGTACCCTGTCGCACTTTTCATACAAGATTTCTTTAGCGGACTGGGCATTGAAAAGATTTGTTATAAAGCCTTTATAATATAGACAACTTTATATTTTGTGTTAACAAATAGGTACATTTATAGTAGCAGCGTAGCATAAAATAATAGTATGATTATTTACTTAAAAAACATTTATAGACAGGTACCCCATGCGTGTGGATTTAATGAAAAATCTTTGAGTTTCAGTTTAATGTATGGGGATCCCCAAACATTTTTTTTTAATTCTAAGTTTTAACCTTGTTACGGTTCACAGAATACATATACCTACTAACTACGTTTCATTAGTATAGTTTCAGTTTAAAAGAAAAGAGGGACGAACAGACGGACACACATAACGAATCTATAAGTATTCCGTTTTTTGCCATTTGCCTACGGAACCCTTAAAAGAAAGGTAAGTATTCAAGATATTCTCTCATTGTTTATTATTTGTGTTTTTCCGTTTATTGGCACCAATATATATGTATATTTTGTTATATTGTTTTACTGTTCATATATATACATCTTTATTACATTTTTTTATAATAATCATGTTTTTCTAACACAGATAACACAGGCTGTTTTTCAAAGTTATAGGAATATGTGAGTTTAAAGCAGTGGCATGCACTTCATATATGCAAATGAGCAGTGCATACCCTGTGCGTGCAGACAACCCGGAAATCACCAACATAATGATTCCTACTTATTCGCCACATTTTTCTCTACAGATTTGGAACCAAAGGCGATCGCCAGCACTCAATTGACAAAATTGTTTATTTTTTGCAATAAGTTCACTCACTTTGCATACCCTACTCATATCTCTGCACGCCACTGATTTAAAAGACCAAGTTTTTGGGCAGTTATAAATACTAAACTATTGTAGACTTATGCAGTAATTATTAAAAAAGCATATTCAACATTTTATGTTAATATAAATATATCAAAAACTTTAATAATTTTCTGTATAATTTTAACAAAAAATGTTTACGATACTGCATGTACTTCTAATATTATTTTAATGACTTTTTTTGACAATCACATGCCAGTATCAGACGCAATATTCCTACATTTTTTTTGGAATTACGTCACCACGGAGCTCGTAGAATACGGTTCGATACCATCGCTCACGCACCCACCATCAACTTACGTGCACCCATTCCACGTAATTAGTCTTGTTCTCATGATCTACTCCAGTAGTGGCTCGTCACTACCGCAAACTACGTGCTACTACGTTCGTTGGGTCATTTTTTTTTCTCTTGCAGGCAAGAATAAAAAAAATATTATTAAGCGTGCGGAACAAAATGTACGCAAAAGAAAAACGATTGGATTTAAAATTCAACTTTACTATGACACTATAATAAAATAAGGTTAAAAAAATAATATATATATAATATTAATTCAATTACTCTGAGGCCATTGTCCACAGATTGTTACATAGTATAGAAATTACCTTAAAAATATTTTAGTAACAGAATCAAACAAACTAATGAACCATTTCACTACTATGAATGTTTACGAAAAAGAAAACAAGAAAAAAAATATTTGTTTTTCGATTACTATTGTTTTATGTATATTTATTTATCGAGTGGTTTTTAAAATTGAAATTTTTGTAGCGATGTTTAAAAACAATAATTTTGCCAATTGAATTTGTTTGCTATGTTCGAATTACTTACCGCTACGCGTCGAGCATTCACCAAGAAGCAATAAACCAAGTCAGACATACTTGTATGTTTCTCCTATTTTGCGCTAGATATACAAGTCTGCCGCTTTCCTCATCCAGCCTCCAACAGCGACTTTCGCAAATCCTCGGTCCATTGGATTGTATTGGTGATTGGCGAACGCAGATGGGTCTCAGCCCAACCATATACTATTATCCGATACCAAGTATTTTAAGTATCGAGTCTTTTGAATTAAGTATCGAGTAGGTAGCGGTTAAGAGTACTTATATTATATCAGTAAATGATGTATTTCCTTCCAAGTTCGTGTGGAAAGGTCGTACAAAAATAATGAAGATTTCGGTTTCGGTCACAACACAAACAACTCACAGTTGGCAAGAAGTGAAAGCACTCCTAGAAAGCCGAAGAAGTTCAATTTATTTCGCTTAACTAGTCTGCAGCTTAAAACACTGAGCGATTGGAGGCATGGGAACATTTGAAGCCTGAGTCCTCATCGCTTTTTTTACACCATTGGACCTTGCAAAAGGGTATTTTTCAAAGCTGGTGCAACAAAAATTATCTCAAGAAATCATCTAACAAGCAAACATTTTAGAAAATATGTATTTTAGTACCGCTACAAAAGCAGTGCTTTAGTAAATGTTATATTATAATCAAGAATTGGAACACTTATTTAAGTTTTAACTTGAAATTTTCCTAAAAAAATTCTTATAGCCGACTATTGCTGTGCAAATGGCCTTATAACTTCACCGGACAGTCTTTAAAATTTACACATAGAGCATATGGGTGTTCCAGAGCGGGGCTCAAACCTACGCTCTACGTTGCGAGGAAGGATAGGTAACCTAGTATTTCGTTTGGGGAAGGGTTGGAAATCGTACTATCCTAAATTTTTTTTCTTTATACTTCTATCATAATTAATGTGGACTTATGGATGGCGACTAAAATAAAACTATCACATTTAAGAAAAAAATTATTTTATTCAGAGTTCATGGAAGATACCGTAAATATACAAATTAAAAAAATAATACACCAATTACTACAAACAATTGGAGACTTAAAAAATTAACTATTATTGCATGCACAAACAAATATGCACAATTATTAGATGGTTTATATCATACTTCCGTTCTGAATATTTATTGCATTAAAATTATCAGTAGTCGTATTTAAAATCATACGGTCGATCGTAGTATGATTTATCCCAACTAGTGTTTCGACCTTGATTATCATCCGACCCTCGATTACCCTTCCATGTTTTTCGTCGACCTTGGTTATCTTCCCACCTATTGCTTCGCTCTTGTTTATCTTCCCACCGATTGCTTCGGCCTCGATTATCTTCCCACCTAGTGCTGCGCTCTTGTTTATCTTCCCAGCCATTGCTTTGGCCTCGATTATCTTCCCACCTAGCGCTTCGCTCTTGACTATCATTCAGCCTAGAAACAAAGAAGTAAGAAAAAACCATTTACAACACAGTAACAGGTGTTACTTTTTGTTATATGTATTTGTCGATAGAGGAAAAAAGGTTTTGAACATGTAAAACAATAACCAAAAACAAATAACAGAGCGAACAATATTTACACAGATGTAGCCAATGATCCCGGCCTCGGCAAAAGCTGCCGTGATAAATCACGAGAGCGCTGGTTTTCTGAACAAGGACCAGGTAACGTCATAATCATAATAAATAAATATCCACTGCCATTCACACAGCGCCATCTAGCCCCAAGTTAAGCGTGAAGCCTTTATTATGGGTACTAAACAACAGATAAACTTACTTATGTATTTTTTTTGTTAATAGATACATATTATACATAGAAAACACCCAGACCATTACAAACAGACATGTTCATGCACACAAATGTTTGTAATGCCCGGGGATCGAACCCGGAACCCTTGGTATTGCAGTCGACCTCGCAATCGCAAAACCAAATGGGTCGTCAAATCATATTTCTAATTTAGTTTAATTAAACACGTACATTTGCAAAATAATTACCGTTTTTTCGACCTTTATTATCATCCCACCTAGTGCTTCGCCCTTGATCATCATCCCACCTAGTGCTTCGCCCTTGATCAACATCCCACGTAGTGCTTCGCCCTTGATGTTGTTGTTTTTGCAAACATTCTTGTATATTGGTATTAGGGCCAAATTGCGGAGGTGGTGGAATTTCACCGAGTAAATCGGCAATATAGTTGTCTCTTTCGATCTGATATCCACGAGCTAGTTGAAACCCTGTAAAGAATTAAGAATTTATACATATAGTTCACAACCTTCCGTACCTATAACAAACACAGCGTGGGTCCGACGGCTTGACGTGCCTTCCCAAGCACAGAATCATATTATTTTCGGACAATCAGGTTATTCAGCCTTTTGGGCAATCAGGTAAACAATGTCGTAACAATACCCCCCAGATCACGGACGGTGCTTATGATTATGTTAGTAATATTCGTATGGGAAAAATCTCGGGGCATATCTTTTGTACTTACTTCGTATAGATTCTTTCGGATCAATGCCCATTCGATCGCGCATGTACCGACACACCATATACCCTGTTCGGTTAAGGCCGTGCGTGCAATGGATTCCTACCAGAAGATCTGTAACAAACATAAATAGCAATTACTTAAACAGCCACCCAATTAAAAAAAGAGGTTCAAATCCCGCCACGTACCAATGTGTTTTCGCATTCCCAAAATATATGTACGTTACCCGATGCTCTTACGGTGAAGGAAAACATCGTGCGGAAACCTGCGCACGCCTGCGAAGAGATTCAGAGGCTGTGCGTGAAGTCGTCCAAACCGCACAAAATCTCCGAGAATCAGATTAAATTATTTTGGTATTTTATTTTTATTGGTTGTTTATGTTTTGATTCTAATCAATGAAATAATGGTATTTTCTGTTTCATAAAAAATAGGTACATAGCATTTTTTATTGATGTAGCCTTAAGAGGCCGTTTAAATTTCAGCGCAGCACGATTTTAGGTATTTTGACACTAAATGACAGCTCAAGTTACGCGAGCGATCTTTTCAAACATATCTTCTTCTCGCTCACACCATGACATTCCGTATATAGTGCGACTAACTAATAACGATTCTATTTTATTTAATTCGAGTGGAAATATGCTGCTACCCTCTGCGCATAATCGTAAGAATCACGCAAACAGGACATTAAAAAATAATATGACTCAAAACATAATAAAAATAATGAATAATTCGGATTCAACAATATTGTAATCCTTTAACCGCCATATTTAACAGTTCCTTGATTTGACAGTTTGTAATATTTTAGATTACTGTTTAAACTTTCGTAAACATTTGTAATTGTCTTAATTTTGTAATATATATATTCTCTTTTCCTTTTGATTTTTTAATATTTTTCTTCCCATTATATTCTTAAATCAATTGCTTGTGTTTTCCTTTGCTTTCCCTTTTGCATTATTTACATTTCTCCATAATCCACATTTAACGTACCAGTATACCTAAAATTAGCATGGAAATTGAACTTTATTTTTTTGTTATATTTGTTTCTTATCCTACACAAACGAATCTTATGTTTTTGTGGAAAAAGAAAGCACCTAACACATACATAAAATTAAATAAATAAATATTTTAGTGACATGATGTTTGACACATTGAGTTTGACCGAATCTGTAGAGAACCACAGACCGTTCCTGTATATGTCATGTTCTCTAAGTCACTTAGTGTGTGAGGTAATTCCATAACTTTAAGGGCCCCCGATAGCTCCGCCACTGTGCCGGGGGTCGTTGACTCGCGTCGCGCCCCCTCGCGGCGGGGCTGTAAGGAAGTCCCGGCCGCGGTTTGACACTTCCTCAGGAAGACCTTTGAAGTAGCACGAGTGATGTACATGTACGAACACCGCGCCCGAGTCCCGCTTGATATACGATTGTCCTTTTTTAAAAATGGAATTTTCGTCTTTTTTAAAATAATTTTGCAACCCTATCAGCACAAAGGATGGTAAACAGTTGCGAGAAATGATATTTTAAAGTGATTTGATTTAGGATGACAAAAATCATGCATTTTCTAAGTAACCTTACAGAGCATTATTTCTAAAGCAGCGTCATAAAACCTCTTTGCTTGAAAGACCCAAACTAAGATTAACTCGACTTTTGTAACGTAACAATCATTCATTATTTTCATTTTTACAATCCCGCCGTACAAATTTCATTTAGATTGAGACAAATGTTTGAGACGCACCATTGAAGGATGAGGGCGTAAACAGAAAGAGAAATTCAAAGTTCCGAATCCTTTGTCTCTTCAAGTCGAAGATTAACATACAAGAAACGCGCAGATAAAAGATCACAGCTTTGTTTGGGACAATCGTGTAATAAACGTGAAAATCGCGCTTGCGCTTCAAACATTTCTTTAGCACGAGACAAAAAACGAGCAAAGGAATTGTGTATGCAGAATTCCACGGAGCGGCCAAGAGGTAATGCATTTGAGGCATTACACATGCAAATTCATGCCAAGCTGGCTCGGGACATAAAAAAAACATTTCCATTTACAACAATCCATCAAGAGGCTTTCGCCGCAACTTAATTAACGAGTGAACATGTTTTCAATTACACAAACAAACAGCTTGCTATGATAATTGCAAGAGAACTCACTCAGACATAATACATGAGGGCATTTGTTTTAAATGATACTTATTAAAACTTGATTGGGTTTCATATATCTTTCAAGTTTATTGGTGATGTTCTCATAATAAGAACTTATATAATTAAATTCAAACCATGGTTTTTACATTTTATTTATTACTAGCTGTTCTCCCGCGATATTCCCGCAGTAAAACATTACCCTAAAAACGCGCAGCTACAAATAACACGCCATGCGCGGCCGCCGCACTGTAAATCATTGAATTATTTTTCTAAAATAAATGAAACCAATGTTTTTCCTTATTATACCAGCTACCTCCCAAAAAATCCGTAGCGCAGCAAGCTACAGTTCAAAATGTAGACCCTGGATTGAACTGTAATAGAATGAAGTTGAATAAATTGCTTACCATCGTTTTGGACACCATTCATTGTTAGAAAACTCCTCGAAAAACATCCAACAATTAAATGTTATAAGTAGTAATACTGCATTGCAGTGCGTCCAAATAGCACGTAAAATTTATCCGATCCCAAGCCGACAACGCTACGTTAATGAGATTGCCTTGGTATGTGCCATACTCTCCTTGCTTAATTGGTTGATTCATCAAACATACAATGTAAAGATTATTCAAAAAAGTCGTTGTTCTACCACCAATCAACAAAATAATAAGCATACTCATCTCACCAGCAAGTTATTTAGCATAGAAAGAGTAGCGTATGATTGTAACGCGCTCGATCCAGTACAAACAACTACAGCGACCGAATAAACAGACAAAAGGTATCAAAAGGAGGCGTTACTTTATTATAATAACGATATGTATGAATATCATTATTGCGTAATAGAAGGTCCCGTCATAGAATGAACAATCGCAGAGAACTGTCACCGGGTAACGGGCATATAATAAAATATTTGAACATGCAAATTAATGCTAAACGTCTCCGTATTCAATATCAGTTTGATCCCGATAAGGGTTTTATGATAGGACACATGATTCCAAAAGCGACTGTGTTTATGTCACATTAGCATAAGTTAACACGTTAAGGTTGTCAAATCGTCTGACCATTGTCCAAAGAGAACTGTAATATTGTAGAATAGAAGCTAAGTTTAGATATAACTCACATATTTTAATATAATATGCACTAAATAAAACAAAACTGACCTTAGCAAATATATTTTGGCCAACGGTTAGGAATATTCCATTCTTTTAAGTTTTTGAATAAAACTTGTTTGATATATTGAGTCATCAGGCAATTCATGAAGGATTTCAGCCAGATCAGATATTTATGAATTGGGATTATAAATATGGATAGGCCATGTTATGTGAACCTACCAAAGATATGGTATTACTATAAGAGAAAAGTAGATTTCGGCATAAGAGCCTTTGCTGTAATAACGTGTTACAAAAAAGTTTTACCTTTAACTTTTGTATTAGGGATAGAGTTCGCAAATGTATTTTAGTACATCAAATCTTTCCTTCTAATCTTTCAAAGAGTTAATTGCAGCCGAGATCACTGCCTCACGTGCCTTCGAAACATAGATATAATTATATCCATTTTCAATTCAGCAATCAGCGTAAAATTTCTTCATATAAATTTTTACGGGACCGACAGCTTCGCGTGCTTTTCGAAGCAAGAAAAAATCGCTCTCAATTCTGCCTTATAAGCATGAAGTTTCTTCATATATCTACACGCAAAAGCGGCCGGTCGCTTACACGATAGTCGAGCGGTATCGAGTTGCGATCGATTGTCGACAATCGATGCATTGTATCGACTAGATACCGCGTCGCCTACGCGCAACCTCCATACATCGTAATCGGCTTATTAGGATTTAACCGCACACATTCGTGTGACTGAGATGTCTTCACTGAGATGCAACTGTCGTGCCGCGTAACTGGAGACTTTGTATTCAAAGAAAACTCATTACTACTGCTGAATGTTTAAGTGTAGAAAAATCATGCTTTACCGGATATGTGGTATCCGGTAAGCATGATTTTATCACCATAGCTCATGCTGGTACCTTTTTTATTTTAGTTTAAGGAAATCATTGTACTTTAGGTGGTAGCTCCATACTGAGTCGTAGGTATCACCGCAGTGCAAGATATCATCCGTGAAATAAGAGCGCTATGCACTTTTGTGTTTTGGGATGAAGGCACTGTAGCTAGCGAAATTACCGGTATAAGAGACCTAACTTCTGTGGTCTCGGGTAACGGGCGCAGTGCGGCATTGATGAGGAATTATAACTGCATCAATAATTGGTTTCCTTCAATGCCGCTCTGTCATGGTCAGGCGTATCACTTAGCGTACGTCCTGCATAACATAAAAAATCTGCACAGAAATAAACATTCCCTTCAATCTTGATACTACGGCATCACAGAAACCTGCTGTGAATTAACGCTTGTATTTCACCGAATATGTCATGTCTATGGAAGCCCAACATCCCCTTATTCCTCTCAGCTTATCTAGAGTTGGACAAGCTATTGTTAGTTTTAGAGCATGTTTTGTATTTAAAATTTATTTATTTACATGTCGTGTTTCCTATCTCTCTTCTCTGCAACCTATCGGAGGCCACGGCTGGCCATACGGCTCCCACATTTTGCGAAAGATATCCTGGTCCACCGCTTTTCTCATCCAGCCTTTACGAGCGACCTTTCACAAGTCGTCAGTCTATCGGCCGGAGGGCATCCTACACTACGCTATTTTTGTCATTCATCAATGCTAGGCCTTTCGATGGTTGCTTAACCTGTGCAACCGTCAATAGATCGCACTAGCTGTTATTGCGTCCTTTCAAGCATCAGATTATCATCATCACCTCATCAAACGTCGCCACGCGGGCATCTACCTTACCGCGGGTGTATAGGCCTTACTCTCCACACCATTAAGCCACCGACGCTGTTGAGCATCAAATAACTTGTTCATTATCAATAGAGGTATGAAGCAGGTAAAGCAATGTAGCACCAATAATGGTTATTATTCCAAGTTACACACGCGTTGAGACACTTAGTACACATTGCCACATACAGGCGCCGCATCTCGCGTGGGCTGATCCGTTCATCGGATGACTGATTGTTATCTATTTAAGAATATTAATTGTCATATTGTTCAAATCCCAAGTATTTTTATGATTTCCGTACAAGACCCTTTAGTTGGGCGAACACTTGATGAGATTACGCTTCTTGACTATCACTTAGGTAATTAAAATAATTAGTTGTGATTCATTACTTACATAGCTGGCATAGCTCAAATACTAAGATAAACAATTAAATAATGTATTTATTTTCTTGATAGCTAAAATAAACTAACTAGATGCACAATCACGAAAAAACAAAACCAAAAAATGTCGAGTCGCATGACACACGTATAGTAATTCGGATATTCATATATATAAAATTCTCATTTAAATTTTAGCCTTAACGCGTCATTGAAAGAGTAACACTCAAAAGCACGAGCACAATCTATGTCATTATGACATGTAGCGAGCGACGTAATTACGAATGAAAATTTTGCCCACAACTCTGCAAAATTGCCGCGGACACGTATTGAGTGAGATTGTGCACCTTGATAGTTTATTGTTTATCTAAACTCAAATACCATGATACGCTATTTTCTATTGTATCTAAAATAAAAAAATATAATAACTAAATAAAATAATTAAAAGAACCCCCCTTTGATAAAGTTCCGAAGACACTGGCAGCGTTACCCCTTTGAATCGCTAAACTAATTCTTTGACCAAGGTAGCTGCCAGATCTTCGGTCTCCAGTAATGTCGACTAATCGTTTGGAAATTTCTATTGTATTATATTTTCTAGTAAACTTAACTCACAAGCTCAGCCGCTATCAAAATGGTCGATCGTCGGATAGGTGACCGATAATATTATCTCCCTTAGTGCTTCGAAAGAAACTTTTATCCTCTCGGACCTACTTGTGAACACTACACCAATCTGCATAGGCCCGCGTGGTGGATTACGAAAATATTGAATACAAGATATTATCTCTAGAACTTAAATTTGATGCCCTTGCTCTACCATTACAATAAAAGAAATTAAAAAAATAAGCTTGAAATAATTTTCAACCACAGCTAATAACTTCTAAGGTAATAGAGAGATAACACTAGCCGGGAAACTTTTAAAAGATATTTATTTAACGAACTTAAGTCGTATTTCACAAACAGATCTTAAAGAACGTTATCATTTCATGAAATAACATACAGTCTACAGCAAAAAGAGTAGTGCAATTATGCACATTATTTTATCAAATACCAACAAAAAGCTTATATTGTTATGAAATTTCAACAGAATATTTTTAACTACAGTGCAACACAACTTCAATATGGTAATTTTCTATTTTTTATACTAAATAACAGGTTTTGAGCACAGTATCAAATAGATTTTATTGTTTAATATAACTAAAAACATAATTTAATATTGTGTTAATTTCAATTCATTTTTTTCTAGATATTAAAATACATTAAAATATTTGTTTAAAGCTAAACTGACCACAATTCTGTCCTAATAAATCTTCCATTGCCTCTTAGAGATCGAGGGGTTGACGACTATCCATCGTGCACCAGTTTCATGTCTAAAACTTAAAACATCTCAATGAGATAATTCTGAATGATTACAAATTTAACCATTTTACTTTACCGATATTTAAAAAAATCAATCTTAAATCCAAACTCATCTTACAACTTTTACTTTGACTGTACAGCTCGCAACGACGCATTTGTCATTGGGATACCTACTCGGTACGGTTCGGTTCAAAAGTGCAACTTCGTCTGGGAATATCTCATCGGGTCGAAAACTGCTTCAAACACAACGATATATCTAAAACAAAGTTGGAAACTAAATTTGGACAGTCATTTCTTTGTCACGTCAGCTCTATAATTTCAAAAGAAAGATGTACGCGTATTAACTCAGTATTTAAACTTTATCCATCATTAATCATAATCTTCTACGATATTAACATAAAGTAACTTTTTTATTAATAAGCGGTCGATAGCATTTGTTTTGATCACCGCCTATTATAGTTATTCCATACGAGATATTTAAACCTCGTTTTTAAAAACTAAATCGAAGTTATAGATTTTTTGAAAACATTAGTGTTATAGAAAGTTTTTTGTTATGTTTTTCCAACACGCTTGGCAAACGTCGAGATTATGGTAAACCCCTTAATATATAGACTGACATTCGTTAAAATTGACATCATTACTTGAGAAGGAATTTACACATGTTACAGGTAATATACGAATCCTTTAGTACATACATAGAAGTTGTACAATATAAAAAATATCAGAAAATTTTGCACACATAAAATTTAAAATTTTTCATATAACCTATAAAGTCATGAAATGTCCAATACATCTGCTGCGGTTCAAAGGTTAAACAATTTGATTGAGCCATGTTTTACAATAGGAGCTATGTTAATCGAAATATACTAGACCACCCTCAACTCGAAGTGCGGCAGCGGCATTCGCATCATACGCGATATCATGTAAATCAGTAGCGCGCGGATACGCGCCGTGATACGCGTGATATATGAACATCGTCGCATTACCGCACCGCCAGATCTATATCGCAACAGTCCCGGGATGTTCCTTTTTTGAACGGGAACTGAGCGAATGCTGGTGCAAATTGTAAATTGTAATGCACGCTTCGAATGTACTGTGGTCAAATTACTTATGATTAGGGCTAGCAAGAGACCGTGTCTAGTCAAGCGTAGCGTAGGACGCCCACCGGCCGATGACTTGCAAAAGGTCGCTGATGGAGGCTGGATTAGGAAAGCGGTGGACGGGGTGTGAAGAGTATGTCCAGCAGTGGACTGCAACAGGTTAAGAGAATGGTGGTCAGAATAAAGCCATACATATTTAGACTTTTGATTACTTGTCCGGCAACAGTTGAATGTGTCCCGCGGCCTTTCCGGCTTTAAAAATATCAAATGTTTTTCTTTAAAACAAAAAGTCGTAATGCAAGGAGTTCGGACTTTTAATCCATAATATGTTAGGCCAAATTCATTAGTCTACCTAGTTATTGCATATGGTCACCCTATACTATGTAGGTATTGACCTACATAGTATTAAATAACTTTAACATTCACGAAGACGAAATCACTTGTAAGTGAAAGAAAGAAAGAAAGAAAAAAATCTTTATTCAAATAAATCTGTTACAGATACTTTTGAATCGTCAATTGTTATTATTATCATATTTTTTGTGACTCTACCACCGGTTCGGAATAAGTAGGATCTTCGAGAAGAGCCGGCAAGAAACTCGAGTTACTCTTTTAATCTTTTTATATCAGTGGTTACAGTTTTGTCATTTACCTACACATAGATTTACAATAATTTATTACAAAGATTTTGTAACTGGAACACTAAGTGCAAGACCACACATCTTTATCCGATAAATATTCTTCTATTGTATAGTAACCTTTTTTCATGAGGGTTTTTTTAATCTTTAATTTAAACTGGTGAAAAGGCAATTCGGCAAGATTTTGTGGTATTTTATAAAGAATGTTATGCCTCTTCCAACAAATGATTTTCCTACTTTACTTAGTCTAAGATTTGGGACAGCAAGTTTGTTTTTGTTCCTAGTATTAAAGTTATGTACGTCACAATTTTTTTCAAACAAATGAAGATTTTTGTGGACATAAACTAGATTATGGTAAATGTATTGAGACGCTACTGTTAAATATCGATTTTTTTAAATACTTCCGAAGTGAATCACGTGGTCTAAGGTTATAAATGGCTCGGATGGCTCTTTTTTGAAGTACAAATATAGTGTTAATATCAGCAGCTGAGCCCCACAACAGAAGACCATATGACATTATACTATGAAAATAACTAAAATAAACCAATCTTGTATCAATATCGGTTAAGAGCCTTATTTTCCTAACTGCATACGCTGCTGAGCTAAGTCTACCTGCCAAAGCTTCAATATGAGGTCCCACTGGAGTTTTGAATCTATAGTAATTCCTAGAAATACTGTACTATCAACAATTTTTAAGCATTCGTCATTCAAATTAATACTGGTGATGACCTGCCTCACATTAGGTAATGAGAATTTTATACAATTAGTTTTTTTAGTGTTAAGCAATAAATTATTAACTGTAAACCAATGCATTACTTGTGAGATAGCACCATTTACATCGTCAAATGTTTCTTTTCTATTACGTTAAAAAGCAATGATGTATCATCTGCAAATAGTACTATGTCAGAAAGTTTCAAAGTTTCAAAATTAATGTCTGTTTTATCCTCATGTCAGAATTACAGTTTATCCGATTTTCTGTCATGACAAGGAATGACCCAGAAGTTCGGAAGATTATATTCAACCTATTTTTTACACCAAATAAGGCTTTCATGTCGCAATAAATGAAGACTTGAAAGCGTTAGACTTATTTTGCTGACCCATGATCCTGACCATGGCAACTATGCACCACGGCCAGTATTGTTTAATACTATAAAATAAATGAACAGCTAATAAGTGTATCAATTTGTAAGACAGATCGGCCTATATATCCTCCGAGGGTCTGGAGTAATCCATACAAACCAGTCGACTATATTATACATCTCACTCAATCTACTTAGCGACACCGATAACCGGCCATTACTAACGAAAACGCCGACAGATACTAGCGTGCTCACAATTAATTGAAACTACCCACGTAATCTAATAAAAGCTAGTTCATGCGATCAAGACAAACAAGGGCGCCCATTCGTAATTAGAACTTAATGAACATTCGGAATATTGAGTTCGGCACGTGAGAAGTCAGTCGATAACAACGATTTGTGTCAATGTAATTAAATGTGTAGCTGCCGATTATCTTGGTCGCGCTGACCGAACTTACTAGTTTTGACTGCTATGAGTTATTGATGAACCAATCGCGTCTGAACCACCGCACGGCTTTCCCCCATATAAAGCGAACACTATACACTTGACGCTTGAGAAACGCACAGTTCATGTACATTGGTCGCACAACGCATTCCTAGTTAAAAACGAAGCGTCTTTAATTGAAATCGTATGTTTGAGTCAGACATAGCCGATAAGGACGCATGCGTATCTGTTGACGTTTTGACGCAAGAAGCGCGTGGCGCAAATTAAGATGCATCTTAAATAGAAAACATTCATACTTATTACATACTCGTATAACAACTACAACATAAGAAAACTCATCGAAAACACTTTTCTATATGTATGTATACTACAAAATAATGAACAAAGGCGAACTTAATGCCGGGTGGCATTATCTACCAGTTAACCTTTGGGCATACAGAAAGAAAACAAAATGGTGCGTCCAGATAAAAAATAATCCAAAACAATAGCAAAAAGGTTTAAATATATATATATATATATATATTATATATATATATATATAATAATATATATAATGCAATATAAATCAAATACACATACATATATACATACTCAATATAATAATCAGTAATATGGAAATAATAATAATGCAGAGAAAAAAACTGAAATGCAATACATGAATACCTATGATAAAAGTGAGATGCAAAGAAAAATGAATTAATAAAAATAGTAACAAATAAAAGCTTACAAATTACTTTGTACGTAAAATAATTATAATCTTTTCTTAAAAAAAAATTTGCTGGGCTCATTTAATCTCTAAAGGCAATTCATTCTAAAGCCGAGTTACTCGTACGGTATAAGACTTACTCAGAAAATCAGTGTGGTGCAAGGGAGTACAGATATGCAGGATATGGGAGTTCGCCTGATGGAATAACCCATGTCTTATGTCTTAATTTACAACGAATAAATTGCATAAAAAACTTCGTACAAAAGCCGGACATTTTATTACCGTATTCACAATATGAGCTTGACACATATGGGCATATTTATATGTGAGGACGCACACAATAGAATGCCGATTAGTGCCTATAAAGACTTGGCTCAACGATACCCTTTATGGTGGTCTCGTAAAGTAATACAATTAGGCAATGGGCGTACATTAACTCGCCGCAGCCTCTTCACCCACGCGAAACGGCTCTAAAATTTCCAACGGGTCATGAATTTAACCTACATCTACGTTTACAGTGCACACTAACCACACGGGCGAGCTAACAGCACACCCAATTTGTAGAAATTACGTGTGAGACGTATCTAGTGGTCGAGTGAAGCTCACCTGCGACCGGCAAGGCGAGGCGGGCTCTTCACTCAGACCACTAAAGAAGGGAAAACCGCAAGAGCGATGCGAGTCCGCATACAACTGCCATCATTAGCCGGCCCAAAGTAATCAAGCGCGTTAACACATAGTGCAAACAAAAACTTTTGACTCACCGCAATCTTTTACCAAGAACTCGTCAACGTATTCATAAATCTGGAAACAAACAAAGCGAAATTAATATTGTCGAATACGTTTTCTCGCACCTCGCGATGAAGCCCAAAGTCACTATATTCTTTAGAATTTTGTAACCACATTGAATTGAGGAGCAATAAAGCTTGGTTTAATACGAGGTCACCGCACATTAATAGTGAGATGTACAATAAAATAGTCTTAAACAATCAACTTAAATTAAAGATACACAATAAAAACTTGTGTAAACTGATAGCGTCAGATATTCGGCAGTAAAATATTTAATTGAATTTCACAATAATACGAAATCCACCGTCAGTATTAAGATGAAATATTATCATGTATCGATCGCAGCGTGTCGCGAGCTATAATCGATTTTTTTACACCTAAAACCGCATGATCTGTGGTTTCTGTGGGCGTATTCAGTATTACAAGGCGTTTCTGCGGACCGGTGCATTCTGCATTTCTGTCTTCCGTGAAATATGTTTGTTTTCGTCATAAATGATATTTCGTGTGCGGCGCGTTGAGGGCCAGCACCGGAGTGCCAATGCCGATTGTCGGAATATTTTCTGAAATAACTTGCAGGGGTGGTCTAATGATTTCGGTTTGTTTATATTCCCGCGCGAAAGCGTCCCTTATAAAAGCATTCAACTGTAGACTTGATTTAGCGGAAATGTTTGTAGGTAAATCGAGGGTTGGTGATGATTACGGTTTGTCATGTTAAATGTTTGTAACTTGCCAACATTACCCAAAAAAATTAATACAAGTGCAAAAGTCACAAACAATATGTAAAGCTCATCATCTACTCAATTACATCCCTAAATTTCTTGTGTTTATCTAAGCATATTTACATAAAAACGGTGCATAATTGGCGCCGTTTCCGACTATATGAAATTTTATTTCAACTCATAAATTATTGAAATAAAATTAATAAGATTGACTGATTAATTTTAATATTATAATCTGCAGCACTATTTTTGGATCGAACTCCTTAACTAAGTAAGAGCACTTATGTATTGTTAAGATGTGATTCCTCGTTGTTTTAAATCTCACTTCACCAACGAATACCACATTCGGAATGTGTGTAATAAGTACTTATTCAATCATTTAGGAATAGCCAAAACCATGTTTAAAAAGGATGTTAAAAAAAACGTTATTGTTTCAAACCCTGCTTACTCCATCTGCATTCTGCTAATGTTATCGACATAGGGTATAGGTATCCTAGTATCAACGATAGCCTGCGATTAATGATATGAATTATATTATGTATGAACTTATAAACAACATCTAAAGCGTAACTGCGTTAACAAAGTTTTCGAGTAAAATTTATGTTTTCGTGAAGTCATATGTACCAAGTTTTAAACATACAATCATACTCAACAGAAAAATCCTATCATTATGTACATTCTAAAGTCCAGATAATTTTATATACTTCTGCTTAATTAACCTTGTAAGAGCAAACCCAAACGTAGGCGTTTTACAGAATTTTTGACTCTGGTCTAATATCATTAGCAAAACAAACCCACGACGTGCGGCCAGAGAGCAAACAATTCAATCATGCATTAAGTCACGATTCGTGGACACTGTGTTTCTGGTAAATTCCTAAATTTTGCTTTCCAATGACAAAACGTTCTATCTCCTTTAGATCGTTTGTAATGCACTTACGAGTATCTACTACTCGTATAAGACATATTATAAAAGTTATGCATCTTTGAATTCTTTGAAAAAGAAAACAACCTTTTTTTTTTTATGGAAGCTCATTTTGGTATGAAAGCATAAATTTATATGGTAGACAAACGATAATGGTAATAACGACAAATACATCAAAATATACATAGAATAAAGCTTAATTAAATTCTTTGGCACCGCATGCAAACAATTGAAAATATTACTGTTTTGCCTTGAGTCATATCGAATATTATTCTGATAGGGATTACAGAGATATGACCGTATTTAAGGTAGCCTATATGGGCTTCTTGCTATTCGAAAGGAACATCATATGCAGGCAAGATTGATGGACATGATTGAATGTTGACGTCTCCTATACTCTTTCATTTTTATCTAATAGTATTAAAATATTTTCATACCAAACGATGCAAAAAATGCCGTTTTTGTTTCAAATATAGAATCCATGAGGTGAGCGATACTGAATTCAATCAACAATTTTATAAGAATGTATTTAAATAAATCTCCACTTCAACGACCGAAACCCGGGCCATGTAGTTAAACCGTAAGGATTATGAATTAAAATAACTTTCACGACTAAATTACTTTTACAAGGAATTACACGTTGTCACGAAAGTTTATGAATAATAATAACCAACCGGTAATCGAATTTCCAATCATAAATTGACAAAGGTAAATGAGCAGTGAATTGGAGTGCATTTATTATTAGATAATTAAGTTTCAACGAATAAATTACCTATCTTTAGTTAAGCTTGTGTTATGTAAATGAACTGGTAATGAACTTTTGGTCTCGTCATAATATATTTGTCATTAAATCATAACACTAATAACGAGTCCCGCAAGTCTTTTCTCGGAAAAAAAGAAAGATTAATTTATTATACAGTTGGTAAAGGACACTATTTTAATTTTTCACAAATTTGGGAACATAAGCAAATTATGATTTAAGGGGTACCAAACATTATCTTTTTTTTTTCTTTTTATGTTATAAGTGCACAGGATGGTCTGGACGCTCACCTGATGGTAAGTGATACGCCAGACCATGACAGAGCGGCATTAAAGGAGACCAACAACTGATAGACAGTTATTATCCTCCATCAATGCCACTGCGTGTCACCCGAGACAACAGATGTTAGGTCTCTTATACCCGGAAATTTACATAAAACACTTTTCGTCTATGAGAATACTAAGAAATTTCTAAACGAAGTTTTACGATTATATATGTATGTACATAGTCGTACGTATACTAAAACAAAATAAGAATCATTATAACAGTTTTAAGTATTTAAGTGCGTACATAGAGTTCTTGGCAGAGTGGCGACATATTAGAAAAGTAGGTATTGCCACCGCCCTTACTCATTAAAACATCGGCTAAGAACGGCTTTCTATCATTCAAACTTGGCCTGCCAAACATGGAGAGCTAAGACCCTATACTATTGTGGAGCTGCTGCCCTCAAGTTCAGCAATGTACTGTTCTAGGGTAGTTAAGGTAAGTTTTTTTTATTGCTTATGTAGGCAGATAATCATGCGGCCCATCTGATGAAGAACAGTAACAGCCGCTCATAGACGATTGTGGCTGGAAAATCTATTAATTTACACGCACGTGGAAAAAACGATCGCTGGAAACGAAAGGTTTTACAGGTGGTGCACCCTAGCTTGACCTCGAGTCGTACGATGGTAAAACGGTGACACCGGCGTAACATCAAAAATTCCTTGGAGCACTCCCACGAAAAAGCCTATAAAATACACAGAGAGAGCTTAAGTCTCTCCGAAATTCTAAAGACTCCATACTTGTGAAATCAGAATCACTGACAAAGTAAGTAAGTATATAACAGAATTACCAATTTCTACCGCAGTTCCAACCCGATATTATGGTCATTATTCTTGGTCTCAGACCACTTATATACCAAAGGATGGGACGTTTTATCCTTTGGTATATAATCTTTCTTGTCATTTCTTCCCTTGGTATAAGTGACGTCTGTATCGGTGTTCCACTTAACACTGTCACCTTAAACACGTGCCGCTGCCAATAAATCAATAGGAAGGTCGACATAAACGTCGAACGACTTTAGGTCCAATCCAATACAACAAGTGAAACTTTCTAAGCATTTCCTGCCCTCCGCGGACGTCATTATTTAAAAATCTGTCAAAACTATATATTTTATTGGTCGGGTGGCAGATCGAGCGGACGTGAATTACATGCTTTCTTATTTAATATTAGTAGCGTCTTGCGTTTGTGTGATAATTTATATCTAACCGCGTTATCGGTCCACTGCATCGCTCCTGGTCGTAATCCGGGTATTTTTCATACGGCACGGTCTTACGCTACGACATTTGAAAATTTATGATATTCAGCTATATGAGGTATCGCCGCAATTATTATCACTCTTACATTCCTAAGTACCAGCACATTTAGACATATTCATACAATAACATCATTTATTTATCCTCAAGTGAATCTGTAATGTAAGTAAATGCATTTATTGCATCGTGTCCATATACATATTTGTCTCACTCCTCAACCTATCGCAGTCCACTACTAAACAAGCTCTTCCCCTTTTTACACAGTTATTCCTGTTTCCTTGTCGTGCCTTTACCAGCAATCTTTTGCGCAGTCGTCAGCTTATCTATTACGTTATGTCGCTTTACAAGAAATATATATCCGTATGTCGAGCCTAATATAGGTGCATCCGTCGAAAATACGACACCTGCTAAATAAACACCTGTCTGTTTACGCACTATACGCGAGCATAAGAATCATACCGATCGAGTGATCCCATGGTGTTGCAAGAATCCACTCTCACATCACAGAGACCTCATGTATGTTTGCCACCTTAGTAGGAAAAAAACTAAAGCATGCTTTCACAACATCGCGGCTGGGCCGTCACACGCGGCGCACGCGCATCCATCATGGTAGGTGCGTTACGTCGCTGGTTCCCTACAAGCGCCGAAAGCCCGAATAAGATAATAGGCGACACTTTGATACAACGCGAGATAAGGACGCAGGAGGTTCCCATGCGATCCAGGGCGTCCACACCGGGACCTTTAAGGACCGGAGGGAAACGGGTCAAAGGTTAAACGTGTACAAAATACCACAATGAAACATAATACACATAACCTACGGTAATGTTTACAATTTTAGAAGAATATATCATTCGATTTCTAAACGGTTCTCCTCGAAGACCAAAAAGTTAGAGAGTGATAATCGTCTACCTTCACTTGCAATCTTAATTTACTGACGCTACAGTTGTGACAAGTCATTAGCACGTTGCGATGGAAATTATTGATGCAGTATCATAAATATAGTTATAGCATAATTTATGTTTGGGTCAGTTCGCGCATCGGTTGACGGCGTGCGAACTGTTCGGCAGCCAGTGGCAGACTGCCGTCAGGATGCAATTAGCCAATGATGCATCGCCGTCATCGGCTCAGTACACGGACGTTGAGAAAAATGATGGTGCATTTAACTTGCGACAAATCGAACGACTATCCCAGCTTTTATTATCAATTGCGACGCTACAAACTTGTCATATGCGAAATTATTTAATGCTTATTTGTGTGCTATCTACATGTTTATTTATATACTGTTAGTCATAAATATTTGAATGTTTAAATTGTCTAATGTATTTACGTAAAATTGCTCTAACATTTAAGTGTCGCCATCTTTGATTTGCAGACAATGTTGATAGTTGGTCCTTAAGCTTCCGGTTAGTATTAGCTTTTCGTATATTTTATGAAATTAATGTATTATAATAAACTGAATTGTCAAATGGCTTATGCTTGTATTAAAATATTTTGTAACAATTGTATCGAAATGTAAAAGTCTCAATATAACATTTATTCAAACGGAAGTGGTGCAGTGGCGCCACCTTTATGAATACTTTTGTTGATAATTTAGTAAAGTTATAATGTTGACTTCCGATAGAAGGGTATAAATACTGATTGTAATCATGCAGTTGCTGAATTCTCTTGTAAAGTGTGAAAGAATAAACATCTCTTGTGGAAACTGTTTTACTGTTTTTATACGCACTATCAATACATATTTGCATTGGCTCACCTTTCAACGTATCAAGTATAGTATTTCGTATATGTTTTAAATTACATCTTATATGATTATGACTAAATCATGATATTATTTTGGGCCACCCAAACTATAACTCTTATAAAATGCTCAAGATATCCAAAAACTATATATCCGCGTACCACACGCGACTCTGGAGTGATCGATTCAACATTTCTGCTTTATTTAAAACAGAAGTGAGAACGTAAACATCACGCATGAACGACCAAAACATGACAATTGAACTAGTGTATATAATTATTTGTATAAGGGTACACATTTAATATGCAAAACCACAAACGGGTTATGTAATTGAGCACGTGTTCAAGGATAATTACTAGGGTATATAAACTTTTAGAGAATATCGATTATATGATAATTTAACCGCAGGTAAATATCTACAATTGCAATTTAGGTATTAAATAAAAATGACATACGAAGGTTCACTAATGGAGGCTGGATGGCCACGTCACAGCTACCTATGTGTTAAGGAAAAGCAAAGTGATAAGGACTTGCTTGATTAATTGCATAACACAATATCGGTTAACGTTTATATTGAACCAACTGCATGGTCTCACACATACAAATTGTTCCAAACAGCAATGTGTTGATTTAAACGTTTTCAGAAGCCGCAAATGAAGCGTTAGAACTAGTTTATTGCATTGTTGAAGCCTCGAGGCGAAGTCGCTATTACAGGATTGCCGGTTGGGGAGACGCAACTATGTTTATGCCTGGAACTGGGACAGGGAGCTAAATTACAGACGACATTTTAAATGGAGGCGCGAATACAATGTTGCAACTATCAGTATGTTGACTGAGTATAAATTAGTAAAAATTACTACTGACTCATTAAACAATTTTTGCTAGATGATTTTATCATTTCTAACTTTGTTCAAGCTTATTTCCTGATTTCAAGACAAAATTTATATTCGATGATCACTAAAATTTTCTAAAATGAAGCAGCTAAAGAATCGTTTGATACAGAATTGTAATTCTCTATCTTGATCATTATACTTTACATTGGCTTTACTTGTAAGTAAAGCCCTAATATATATCAAATTAGTCTTTACGCCTTGAATACCACAATAATAGACATCACAAGTAATACAAGCTAAACAAATTAATTAAACAAGAAGTAACACCCTGATCTAAGCCCGTCGTATGTCATGCTAGCTTATGATAGCTTAAGTATAGTCTCAGAAAAGCGTGATTGTCCAAAGAAGATTCAATCAGCACAAAAGCCGCGACACCCCATCTAGCAAAATGTTTGCGTCGGGAAAGTTGCCTAAGTTGATTCGGAGTAACCTTCAGCCTGTGTACCCGACTTTGTGGATGTTAGGGCAATAAAACACGAGGGCTTGAGTTTATTTATCTCACTTTTAGAATAATATTAATATAATTCTTTACTTAACCAATATTTAGTTTAAATCCATAAATATTTTTTAATTTATCGTTAGTATTCTGAGAGGTTGTGGTATCACTCCAGCCTAGCCGGACCCATTCGTGTCGATGAAGCCATGAGGCTCGCCTACACTTACCAAAGCATGAGTTAGTAAGTGATTCGCAGGAATATGCAAAAGGGGTCTTTTATCAGTATTATTTTAGGATACACCCGGATGTATTTTAATCGTGAGCCAATCGACCCGTTCAAAAATTGATAGTAAGCTTTTCGCACACACCTATAATGAAACCAGAAATTTTAAAAATACAACTGCGAACAAATTAATCCGTATTAAAGGTATAAAACAGAACCGATTTAACAGTTTCAGATTGAAATTTTGAGAAATCCTGCTATTTTATGAAGCACTTATATTTGTCAAATTAATTCATAAAAAAATATAAGCAGTACCTACGAGGAGACTATGCATAACCAAGAGGTTCTAATTTGATATCGGTATGTATGATTTCGATTAATGAACTTAAGTTTCTCGTAATGCTAGCGACAGAATAGAGATCCTTAATCAAACATGGCTTTACTTATATATTAAAATTCTAAATCCTTAACTGCATGTAAAACAAGCCTTACGAATGAAAAAGTCCTTGGATGTAACGAAAGAAAAAGTCCCACAATGTGTCGGCGGAAATGTACAATAAAAAGTTATTGCTTCGAAGGATGTTCGAGATACTTCATTCATGTCTGTGAAGTTTCAAATGATATTTTTCGCTAACGCTAAGCTGATTCCATTCAATAAATATGTACACACTCGGGGATAAGGATCGCTTAGCATGAACCGCCGTCCTTTGTGTGAGCTCTTATAGAGTAACATAAAAATTAAATACATGTAATAGTCAAGTCAACCATATCCCCATGTTATATATTATAGACTTCAGCTCCATGACATGACTCACGAGCAGACAGTATATTGCTTGTTAATACCACTCCAATCGTTAAAACTATCCCAATAACAATTATACAGTGAATCAGAACTCTAGCTTCTAGTTTCACAATGGTTGATACAGCTTTCTTCGCGGTTTGAGTGCTGTCGCTCTTAATTCTTATGATTCAATAATTTTTTTCACGAATTAATGTTGCATCATCATCTACGTTGCATAAGTATTCGTGCCTATCATAATGTATGAGGTTGAGACTGATGTCAGATCAAAGTGGCGGGTAGCAGATGTCAACTGCTAGGGACCGGTCCGAGTGTGTTTCATCAAGTAAGTGCGATTACCGGTGGCCAAAAGTCCTCTTTCCCATAATACCTTTTCCCTCTCCTGTTTAACACGCTTATATTAGCTTCACTTGTAACTATGTATGTAAGCAAATATTGTAATCTTAATTTGACCCACTTCCCGGTCTTCGCTTAGGATATAATTTTAAACACGCTCTGGGTTCCGATGCCAATACTAGAAAAAAAAAGACTAGCTAAGAAACGTTATTACAAATCGAAATCCATCCCCATGATATAGGTATCAAATGAAAAGGTTTGCTGTCAGGAAGGTGCATGCTTTAAGCGTGTTCTTTAGTTTTAACCACTTCGGAGTAACGAGTAAGAACAAAATAGTAAAAAAAATCCTATAGGTACATGAAATTAAAAAAAATTGCCAGCATATTATACAATTATTTTACCTGCTTACAAACAATTTAATATGAATAAGGTATTTGAGGTTAATGTCATAAGCATGTACATGTGAAGAATCACTCTGTGGATTACAGAATACCGCACCCGTTCACGTTTCACTTCCCAACATTTTCTTTGCGACCTACGGCTAAATGGGAAAGTGCTAGTAATAAGCGAGCCGCTTACGTGTGGTATTTATACATGATTGTTTTCATTTGTATCAAGTGTGAGAATCGTAGGAAATTTCTATGGGATTTATTTAAATTGCTTTTGGATATCAGTATAAGAAAAAGATTTTTTTTTAATGATAAATGCACACGTCACCATAAAATTAAAATATTGAGCACTGAACGCTCATCATTGAATAACCAAAACAATTTGCTTTTATGGTGACTGAGTTTTTCACCTAATCATGCTGCAAAATATCTTAATATAATATCAATAATAGATAATTATCAACCTATAACGGCCTACTGCAGGGAATAAGCCTTAGCGTCAGCATAGCTGCGTGGCGATATGGGATACACAAAACAACTGTTTTATGTCCAATATCATCTTCTGTTACAACATACAATGGGTTTGGGTACTTACACATTGAACCAGCAGTTTTTCTACCGGTTATCTAACATAGAATTGAGTTTACGATCTGGTGAGAATTAATCGTATATGTTGGACATAGGATCAGTCTCAGGTATATGCACCTACGGAAACTACTATTCATAATACAAGGCTGTATTTTGGTATACTATCATAACACCAGAGCTAAGCAAGGTTCTTCCTGCATATGCTTCAACAACAATCGAACTGAGCCTGCAGGCATGTTACAAACGGCCAATTAATCATATTCATGAATACACTAATTAATTAAAAGCGTTTGTCGCCAATGACACACGCGGTGTTAGGTTCAAATTAAACGGAACACGGATCACTTACATCTGACTAACACGTTCAGGCGCTTAGCATATGCGGTCACAGCTTAGAGATCGGTAGTCATCCTAATAATTATAATTGTTTCTGTGAATAATTGAACTAACATCGTGCTAATTTGGGATCATCGTGCGGTTTTTGCATTACTATGCGTCATGTGCTAAATTCCTTTTAAGGTCGAACAGCTAATTACCGGGAAACTCTATGACTGTACGCAATAAAACCAAAATGGTTTAGTAGGTCAATAAAGAATTGTATAAATAAATCCCTCTGAAATCTGACAGATAAAAATTACTTATGATTCATATTTTCAAACACTGGTTTAGAATAGTGCCAAACAAATCAATTACATTATTGTTCATAAAAATAAAAATCGGGATTATATTTCTCGGTCACCCACGAAAAGTACCTAATTCCTGTTTCCTTCTTACGATCACTTCCGTTTTTACATCATTTTACTACGCAAAACATTTTCTTTATAGTTTTTTTTTCACGGCTCCGTTGACAGATGCGAACCGAATATTCTTCAGTCAAAAAGTGGCCTAATCTCGACATACTTTTGCTGTCAGCGAGACTCCGTCCGTCTTTTTTATATGGGCATAACTTAAAGGGCACAGGCCTCCCCGCACATGATGTATATGGTGAGATTAAGGCGTTACCCACTACGCGGAGTCGGACCCAACGCGGATTGGTGGGTATTAACGACTACATCCTGGATTATAGCATGGACCGACGGCTTAACGTGCCCTCTGAAGCAGGAAATCACCGTTCTTCACAGACAATTAGGTGTTTCAGCCTACAATGTCCTTCCTAGCAAAGAATCACACTAAAAATATGAAAATAATATTAATTGACGATTCAAAAGTATCTGTAACAGATTTATTTGAATTAAGTTTTTTTTTCTTTCTTTCTTTTCTTTTAATACTAAAACCCTTGCAATACTTACACGTACATAGTAAACAGTTTCACCAATTTCTTTTACGCGACCCGTTGTTACGTGTGGTCCAATATAATTATACATTATTTTAATGAATGTAAAATATAACATTGTCGACATTTAGATCACCAATTACTAGAAATAAATCGACGCAACCACCAATAAACATGTTATTAGGGTCATTATAGAAACCGACAATTTAAGTCGGCATACGCTGGATATTACTTTGTTTAATATGAGTATTCTTACGAAACTGTACTAAATAGCATTATTATAGAATAACTTCATCATGTCTTATAGAAATTGGAACATTTTTATTACACGTTGCGTTGTGAGAAAGCAGAACTTTGATAATCACATCGAACGCATTATACTTATTATAGCGGGTAGTACATACTAGTAAATAAGACTACCAAATAAATTCAGAATAATGGCAAGATAGTGGGAATTCAATTAATATTTCTAGTCAGAAATATCATAACTATTAGGACAAGTAAAAAAGAGGACAAACTACATGACATCGATATCAACTTTCCCAATACGAAAATCTTCTTTGTATGTTTCAGATATTGTGTGAGAGAGATGAAATAAATCTCATACTAGTGTTTTTTTAATAATTCACTGAATCGTAAATAACCTAAGGCAAAACTTTCAAAATTATTGTTTGTCTAAACTAACAATACGTTAGTCTTAGACGCAATCAATTTAGTCAAAAATATCCACCCCCGTAAATGTTTGAAGACAAGTTCGTAACAGGGCTGCTGCATACATTGATATTTTATATCGACGTTTTTGTATGTATGACTACCATATTATTTCAACAACAACACCAATGCCTGGTATAGTTGGACTCGTAATTTAACCTATGTTCACAGTCCTTCCCTCCTTTCTTTATATCGTATTTTACACGTAGGATTAGTCATGTATATTAGCGATATGCACTACGAGAAAATCTACATTATTCGTAGGCACGTTCATATTAGTATTTTATTTATACTTCACTTTTTTTACTGCAGGGTCCTTACAGAATGATTATGGTAGCCCAGCATACGCACCCAATGCGGATTGCTGGTTGTTATCGATTACTATTGTATCTAAGACGCACATGCCTTTGTCAAAACGAAAAAATATAATTTTAAAAATAAACAAAAGCCCGACGTTTACTACCATATAGTGCAAATAATAAATGTTTACACTATTCGGTAGGAGCGTCGGTGGCTTAATGGTGTGGACTGTCGCCTTCCTACCGGGAGGGCTGAGGTTCAAATCCCGACACGTACCAATGTGTTTTCGAATTTTCGAAAATGTATGTACGTTATCCGACGATCTTACGGTGAAGGAAAACATCGTGAGGAAACCTTCATGCACGCCTGCGAAGAGATTCTAAGGTTTTGCGTGAAATCGTCCAATCCGCACTGGGTCCGCGTGGACGACTAAGGCCTAATCACCCTATACGGGCAGGGTGCTGCCCCACCGAGGGGCACGAGGTCCCTCGGTGGGGACGTATAATGAGCTGATGATGATGACACTATTTGGCTGAGCTTGTTTTTCCCTTTTCAGTGGGTGTTTATAGCAATCGGGTTTTTTTGTTTTTATTTTTTTTGAGACGTTTTAGTTAACTAATAAATTCATTCAGAATGTTTAGAGTACTGTTTTTTTAATTTCAAAAAATTTCAGATTTGAGCTCAATATTTCGTAAACGAAGCGATGTATCAGAAAACGGTTTTCACACACTATTTTTGGAAGATATATTAAATACGTCATGTCACTTTAAACACTCGCTCTATGAAGATAAATCGAATGACACCTCCTATGTTATCCGTCATTCGTTTAGACAGTGCATAGAATCAAATACAACATACATACGCTTGAAACCATAAACTTGCGGCAGTCGGTAAAATGCAGAAATTTTTCGATCACCCATCCTACAATTAAACGTTGAGGTCATTGGTTAATGTGCGATCTGCAACCGAATTCGCTATCCGCTGTGCCATCTAGCCTTCACTAGCTCACTACCCTTACCTACTACTTACTATCGTGAACCAATCAGGCAGACGGCACTAGTGACAGTAAATTTGGACAACAGCCCGGCGGCCGCCATATTTATGTGTTTGTTATCACGCAAGGAAGTCGCCTATCTCACCCTGATTTACACTGTTCACGACACTGACAAACAATCGACCGTGTAAAAGTTCTTAACACCAAACTGAGATAGCGGACTATTAACCCAGTGAAAAGAAGTTTCGGTGAACAAACGATTTAAATCGAATATAATTATCCATTTTGCAAGACTTACGTAACTATAGGACATTGCATGGGGATACTTCAACACATTCGTGTTGCACAATATATGTAGGTATATACAATGATGATTATTGATATAATTTGTATGATAAACTTTTTTTATTAGCCCACAAATTTTAATTTAATTATTGAACGATTACTCCCCTAGTTATTTTAAACCGTTTTGTAAATAGGCACGTAGTTATATAGTTTAAAATTAAAATGTAAGAAAATAATTTGTAACCAAGCTCACAAGTGTAACCTAAATGTTATGTTTGGGTACTGTTTTGTGTGTCAATTGTTTATATATTGTATTTTTTATAATGACTGTTTGTACCAAAATAAATGAAAAAAAAATAATTTGGTAATACTTTTTACGGATTTACGTATTAATAATGTCAGTCGCCAAATTTTAGATTAACTGAAGGCGGGCGAGTATCCCATCAATGAGAATGTAGTTTGCAGAATGAACGTATGTTAACATATTTACCTTTTTCGCTTTTAACGGGATGTAGACTTGAGAAAATGATTTTAATTTCTACTTGATATGCAACTAGTCCTCGTAATAAAGGGATAGTCGGTCAACAAAGAATATGCGATTCTTCGATTGACGTACGGATCCCTACAAAGATGTCTTGATTACGTACTGAAAGTGTTCACGACACATTGTAAAGTTTAAACAGTTAAACCATCATATTATAAAAGTGAAGTCAAACCACATAATCAATTAGTCGTTTCCAAATAATATAAACAACACACGGGTTTCCCGTCTATGTTTAGACGAGTATCTAAAATATGAAATGACTTAATGCCTTGTCAAATTATCTCGTGATAACTCTCAATCATGCGCTAATTCAATCACAAACAAAAAATCTCGTGAAAAAATAGTTATACGCGGATTTGACATGTGTACATGATACGGAATTTGAAGTATCAATATTGGATCATCGACGTTTTGAAATGTATTATGATAATTGTTTATTTTGGCAAATACATATCATTTATCGGTCAATTTGAAACCTCATTCAACTGGTTAATAAAAATTATTATGGTATTTACTAACTTCAAGAATTACAAACAACTCGTATGTAGATTTTAATATCACATAATAAAAGATAAACTTATACGAAATGTGTTAGTAACTTGTTTATACTTAAATATGTAGCCTTCTAATCACAAAACTAGGTTGAAATTTTACATAATTATATAAACAAAATGCCTGTTACGTCAATTATTTACTTAATCTGATACAATATTGACTAGATTAAATCAGTGCACGTGTATGCAAGTGAACAGACTAGTAACAACTGATAAAATATTACCCAATAAAAATGAGGTTTGTTAACACCCTCACAATAAAGTCACTAAACCGACAATTTTAAAATATCCTGTCTCAATAGCCCACACTGCATGTTAACGCCTATTCAGTATAAATAAAATCACCCCATACCAAATCGAGACAATCGGTAAGCATCGATACAAACATGTCCATGTGACAATAAAACCTCCAATGGGACGTGAACAGTAAAAATCTATTAAAAACCTCCGGCGGTGGTCACAATTTATTGACGTGGTGATCGGTACAAGGGCTGGTATGTAATGACGACATGATTGTTGACAGTGGACACGACCATAGTGTAAAAAAAACAGTACGCCACCGCGAGGAAGCTTACAGAAAAAAATATGTATAAGGTTTATTGTGTATTTTTTGTACATATTCTATTTTTAAATTTCAAAGTTAACATTTCATAATTTGCATTAACATGGTATTTTATTATTTTTGTACATTTATCATTATAATAACACTAGTCAATGGCTGGTGTTTTCTTTTGCTCTCCACCTACATAATTACTTCTTTTAGCTATGGAGGTACATTTCACAAAAGTGAAGTCGAAATTAAGCGTAATGCAGGTTTCATGTGCGCTTTAATTAATTTTCACGAAGTAAGTGCTAATATCTACTAGATATAAAATTAAGGCGTCAAGATTATTGTTTCCAGAACCTATTTGGTGTTCTAGTATAATTATTAATATAATTAATCTCTCTGTCTCTCTGCAACCTACTGCAGCCACTGGTCATAAGTCCTATCCCATTACGCGAACACGAAGCGGCGGAGAGCATGTGTGAAATATGGACTGTGGCTCTACACTGTATATTAAATACCATCTAATTTTTGACTAAGCTAGGTAAAAGGATAAAGTCGTAAATAGAATAAAATAAAAATTTCACAACTATAAGCTTTACCGAGTTTCATACTTAATTTTTGTACTATGACGCGGTTGTTCAAATATGCAGTCATGATAAATGAATTGACCGATGGAGCGCGCAGATCATCTCGAGAGGTCCAAGTGAAGGTTGCCACTGCGTTGATTCTATTATGACCATTCCAATACCTTCAGAAAAGAATCAAGTGAACTTTGGACAGAAGATACGCTGTTTAAGCAATGTTGTAGCAGTAGGTTAAAAAAAACCGCGATAATCCCTATAATGTATGCCTAAATGAAGTATTTTTCCTCTTATATTTCATACAAATTAATATTAAGAAAATACCTAAATTACCTACAACATGGAAATGTCTTAGTAAAGCTAGATAAAGAAACACTAGAAACACTTTTAACTATAAGTTAAAGAAAAATTACACCCCCAATTCTTTGTGAGGACCAAACGTTATAGGTAGGTTAAAAAGTATAGAACTAATTAGAGCATAACGTTTAGCAAAGTATTCACTAAAATCAAGGCTCTATAAGTATTGTACACAGTCCTCGCGTGTGATAGTGATAAACAAAGTATCATTATTAATGTTATCGTTGGTATTTAAAGGATAAAAAAATCTCTAGAATTTCCTCATCGGAGATCGTCCCGGTAGATGGGTGGGGCATGTTTCAAATTAGTTCGTTGATACAAAGATCTGTCATTAGAAACAAGAGAAGCCCGGGTGGTACATTAGTCGCAGAAGTATCAAATAATTACAGAAAGGACTGTGCATTACTTTTATTTGAAGATTAGGAAGAGGTATATAAGGACAATCATGGCACTTAATTTACATGAAATTTATTTTTTTCTATGAATAAAGACAAAAAAGAGCATACATGTTATTTAATAGAAATGACTCCACCGCCCATAAAAGTTTGCAAAGCCAGAAAAGGTTAAAAAATGCCATTTTCCATGCGGTAAACAAAAAAATGTATCAAATAAGTATACACAAATAACAGAGCGGGATATTAATTATTCCTTGCCTAAACGATTAGAAAGGTTTTTCATTCTGTTACATAAAGAAACTTCGGTGTTTTCGGAGGGATCTCAACTCTTAGTTCTAAAATAAAACGAAGCAAAATATTTGTAATTATTATTCCAAATATTTTTCTATCTGCATTAGTCAATATCTAAAAAGAAAAAAAACTCAATTTGTCAGTGGTGCCATTTATTTTATTTTATAAACAAATGTCAGTTTAGCCAAACATGTTTTATATGTGTTTTGAGTCATACATAGGACTCGAAGCTTATAACTGTCGGGGGCTAGGCATTCCATCACAAATGAACGATCCCCTCTGCCTTGTCCACTATGGTCAAACAGATGCGAGGCCCCAGCGATAACAGGAGCCATCAGAGAAATGCCGATGGTTATTTACGGACAGGGCCCGCGACCGGCCGCCAACAAAACACCAGACAAATGGCCGGCATTATCTCAGTTACGGCACCACCAACAAATCATGCACCGAACGCGCTCTATGCGACGATATACTGACATCACAGTTTTATGATATTTAATCAACCCCGATATGAACCGTTTAAACAATACCTATAGACCCGTATTCAATACCTATAACTATATCTTCAACGTCCTAAATCAGTTACGGATTGCATCTCTATTTGTATTTTTACAAATGAAAAAGAAAAAAATAGAAAACAAAAACATTCTTCGTGAAACGGGTTTAAATAACATCATTTATTTTGGACATCTCAATAGGTACTTATGACAACTTTCCTACCTATTTTGTCATACATTATATTGAGAGATAAGCCAACCTGCAATTTATACATGTTGCTGATATATAGTTGGTATACATTTTAAGTTTTGCTTAACATTACTGAAACTTGTTAATTAGGTAATCTTGATTCTCTGTAAGTAACGAGAAGACTTAATGAGGAAGTCACTTACCCTAACTCAATAAACTAATTACTTTTAATATGCTTTAAATTTTAAAAGATATCTTCATCGAATAAATCTATCACTGAAATGTAAGCTAAAAGATATATTTTCATCGTTAAAATGTTCTTATTTACGATAAAATTAAAATCAATACTTAACACTTCTTAAAAAACAAACTGTCAATTGAAACCTATCAAACGGATATAGATTTCGAGAGCCGTTTATGTTCCAATTTTATAGTGTCAAAATTTATTACTTAATAAAGTGTGCGCCTGTTTTAGTTGCGGGGACAACTGTTACACGCGAAGCGACACGCATCGGCCGGCGACAAATGCCTTTCAAATTCCGAAAGGCATCGCGCGTGGGCGTCGCTCCGAACAAACGCGATGCGACCGGGTTCAATTGAATCGAAAGTACCCCGGCCACGGCACCAAGTACCACTGGCAGCCTCAGGCGCGCCGCCGCTGCCCACGCACCGGCTCGAGATTTATAACATTACCCATATTCGGCCTACGAATGGCGCCAATTCGACGCTTCAAATTAAAATCTGCCGCGAACGCGAAACGTTAACGATGGCAAACTACGTTGATAGATGGCTCAGCCGTTTGTGATTTACACCATATCGTATTCGGCTATTTGTAACAAATACCAAACTTAACAAATCAACGATCAAGAAACAAAATAGGTATTGGCGTGATATTAGAAAAATTTGCAAAATTCACCGAAATCCATGATGTGGAATAACAGAAATATCGTCATCAATTTTAAGACGCACATTTGCACTAGTAGTAAACTTCGACTCAACATTCATGGCGACCATTCGAAATTTTGTTGCGAAATAACCACATTTCGATTCAATGTGGATATGATTTTCAAGTTGAGTAGCTATACGCGATAGATCTTCTACTTGGTTGGAGCTGAAAAGGCTTTCAAGAACGAAGACGTTGCGGATGAAAGAGCAACTAATCGTATGTAAGACATGGTTAATTCGAACTTACTGTTGTACGGTATTTTCTGGAGGAATAACGCGTCCCGGCACAAAAACTTTCTTGTAGAGTATACCAGCAGCTTCAAGCTCCTACAACAAAGTACACATTTCTTGAGAGAAAACAATTCAAAATATTGATATATTTAACAGGCATATGTACAATCTCAGTGATTCATAGTTAAATCGTAATAATTGATATGTAAAGAATGACAAGCGTTATAATAAATTAAGCATAAGAACTAGTTTGAAATGATATCATCAAACGTAGCTGAGATTAATGCAGTAAGTAGACCGTAAGAGTCTACACAAAACGTAATAATTGAGTTGTAAGCGCGAGTAATGCAGACACTTGGTGACAAGTTAAACATTTTATCCCATGGGTGACGAAACGTGAAATCAAAATAATTATACACGCCTCAGAAATTAAATACACAAAATCTGTGTCGTAATTTAGTTAGTTGTGGACACTTTATTGGACATAAACATGAAAAAGGCGTAAAACAAACCACAGTATTTAAAATTTGCCGATAAAGAGAACATAAAAGCACAGTTATAACTTTCCGAGTACCTACACATGAATACTAAAACAGTTTGCATTATTACAGTAATTGAAATGGCAACAGCTAAGCATAAACACTTGAGCTACTGCTGTTGAAACGCAGACAAACATTATTTATTTACTGCAAACACCTATAAAATTAATGATACTCGTCACACGACTCATATGAATTTAGGCGTTGGTATGCGTTGTTTGGATATGTCAAAGAACGCAATAAATGCCTTTGCATAAGAAAACATTACTAGCAACAAAAGACGGTTATAAAAAATGAAAACGGCATAGAAAATTGCGTTAAGAGATTTCTGACACGAGCTTTAACACGGCTGAATAACTGTCGAGGGTCACTCATCAGGGGATTAGCGTCGGCCGATTCAACCGAATACCGTAAAAACGAGGAATGTGTAAACTACCAGCTTTGAGAGGTACATACTCCGAAAGCCTCATGGTTAGCGTCGTCCTAAGGAAGGTTATACACACAAGCGACGAGCGACAGCGACGTGTCACAAATTATACTATATTTCTCAACATACTATTTCAGCAAAATAAATTATACCAAATACTGTTTATTGCATCAACATGTTTAGCTTTTAAAATGACACAAAATTTTCGTTTATACTAAGGAAGGTCACACACACAAGCGACGAGCGACAGCGACGTGTCACGAATTGTACTATATTTTTCAACACACTTTTTCAGCAAAAATAAATTATACCAAATACTGTTTATTGCATCAACATATTTAGCTTTTCAAAATGACACAAAATTTTGAGAACACGTTTAAGGTGAATCAAAAGGCCTTAACATATATTATTTCTTATATAAAAAAAAGTGTTGGCCACTAAAGCCAAAATGTTCCGAGGGATTATTACTTAATTTTTCGCCTCAGTTCATATTTGTATAATATTTACTTATTATATTATGCTTTTGGGATATGGCGGAATCATTGCATCGGTGTCTTATGTATTTTAAGCTCTTCTGTAGTTTTATGCTCTTTCGTATTTTACGTGAAATTGCCATCAGATGGGCAGCCTATTTTATTTGCTTATATATTTCGTAAAAGAAACTTAAATTGAAAACGCTTTCAAATAGTGTTTGCTAACTTGCTACGTTAAGAAACAATACCATGCATATTGAAGTAGTATATTATAACGTTATGTTGTACGTTCGGGATAAACCATGCTGTGGTATTCGTCATTCAGCGTAATATAGAGTACGCTCATAGTTCGTTCCCAGGCATGAGCAGTGTCGCTCCATGAAAAGCCGGTTTACGATCAGATTATGCCGCAAGATGAATGCAAGGCAATCAGACGTTGCTACGAACAAAGCGTCGTAGCGGAAAATGTGACTTTCAGTCGTAAAAGTGAACATAATTTTACTGTTTCCAGGTATACTGGCGCTGTGCGGGCTGGTCACCGATGACCACTATAGTAAGGCCGTTTTCACCGATGTTTTTAATATCTTTTGCTTCATTAAAATTACTTACTATTTTCCCACGTTGGACCAACACTAGTGTAATATTTGCGTTCTGACGAGGTGATGCAGGAATACCCATGTCACACTTATATTTACTCGTAAAGACGAAATTTTGTGAATATGTATATTTGCTATTTCCTCATGTCTAATCGGCTAAAGCGATTTTAATAAAATTTGGTGTACAGGACGTCATGGGTTAGAGTTCGATAGTGAGATATCGAAATTCAATTTCGTGTGATTTTGTGAATAAGGTTAGCAAGTTAGAGGCCCAATCTGATTGTTTAAAAAAATGATGATCGCGGGACTCAGAGGGCACGTTAAGACGTCAGGCTCGATAACTATTTCGGAAACCGTATTACCAAAAATGACGATAACCTGTCGTTAACACCCACCAAATTCATAAGTTAGCTTCCAACGCTTTCCAATAATTAACATATTTTTTGGTTTTCTTTTGAGAACCATTCACATCAATACAACAATGCAATTAACCAGATGGTTAAGGGAAGATTCCCTTGATAGTCATTTATCATACAACAGACTTTTGAAATACTTCCTTATTCGAAAGAATATTCGCCCAGCTAGTCGTTAAATAGATAATAACATGCAAGCGAACTTACCTTTGGATTATAATACCGTGCAGTATTCGTCAGGTCAATAACGGCGCCCAATTTCGGTATTGTACTTAAAAGTGTTGTTATGTCCCATCTGAAACGAAAAAACTTAATCAGATGTCGGTCATAGATTGAATCATTTCTAACCTTACTGATTTCATACAGCGAAGCAACAAAGTGGTTATGCCTAAAATGAATTTCATTTTTAATTTAATGAGCAAAAAAGATCCCGTTATTTACTGAATGAAAACATCTTATTCATCTCTGGGGATATTAACCTATTCGTAATTTCGCCTATCGCAAATACGGTATTGCGATTAAAAATCTCGAGTCTCGAGAGGAATCATATAATATATAGGTCTACCTTATTCCGGCTTATGAACATAATACAACGTTTTCTATAATGTAGACTGAGGGAGATGATTTATAAGATCGTAGGCGCTTTATTCTAGAATTTTCTACAACTACACAAATCAATTAAAAAGGAGTTCTCAATCGAACCTATTTGTTTCTCTCTAACAGAACTATTGGTATAACTTTATTCAGGGCTGGAATGGTAAGACCCGCAGTGAAATTTGAAACTTAACATCTTCCTCATCCAGCCTTAGACCGTCACTACGCTAACACGGTGTCCACTCCAGCAACACTATAACTCGTCTGCAACGAATACTTCGCTACTATACATATCTGTTCAAGTTATTCTGTAACACGCGATATCGTACGCATAATGCCTAATTCAATTGTAAGTAGGCTATTAAAAAAAGCTTACTAGCCGCTTTTACCGCTTAGCTACTTTTTTATAGCACGAATATTCACATTGAGCAAATGAATTCGAATCGATTCATTTAAATAAGTAATCTGATATCGCACCGTTATCGCTCCACGGCATCCCCGCATTACATGGAATTAACCGTTTTATATTTTCAATTATCATATCATCATTATGGAGGGTCGCGGGTCAAGCGCGGTACTGTCAGTTTTTCAATTTGCAAAATGTCCATTGGGAACTCAGCGGCGATCATTTAAAAACATATTTATATCATTTAAATTGAGCTTTATTGCGTTTACGCAAGAATTATAGTACAAAATTATGTAAGTATGAATGAGATACGCGTGAAATTGATCCTGGCTAAGTATTGCCGCTTTGTTTTGAAGTTTATTCCTTTACACACTTTCACTTGGGCATTAATGTGATTTTATCGTGCTGTAACATGATCTCCGTCATCGGACGCATGTGATTATTATTATAATATATGACGTTATGAGCATACCATTAAGCCAATTACACTGCTTTATCATGTTTAACTGTACTAATTGCTATTTACATTATAAATTGAATAAACAGGGGAAACACTTACATTTCTTTTATTTCTTTCACACCAGTTTGTACATTCTGTAACAAGAGAAAATATAATAAAGTATCTATTTTTTTTTTTATCAAAGCATTTAAATTCGGTTAAGTTCAGGGTTTAATTTACAAAACTGCTTCCATGTCAGCTATGCTTGTCGTGGCAGTTTGTAATTAAGGATTCACTACTTGTTTCTATCTCTTACAAATATATATTATTATCAATGTAATATGTAATTGTATGTCTTGTTAACTGTCCTAAATAAATTATTTCGCTACTTTATTTACACCTATCTTTAAATCTTCAAATAAGGTGAAGATCGATTGATCATGTCAATCAATCAATCAGCCCACCATCGTCCACTGCTGAACAAAGACCTCCCCCAACGAGCGCCATTGTTATAAAAAATTTAATAAGTATATACATTAACAATATTCAGTTAATCACTAAACCACATCAAAAACTTTAATTCTTCTACATTCAAAAGCAAAAATCAGTATCACTGGAAAGGCACATACTCAGCATATGTCGAGGCAACACGAGGCACCTCGACATTGGTCTTCTGTAGGTGCCACGAGTGATAGACCACTGCTGCGTACAATAAGCATTACTTAGATTAACAATTAACAATAATGTGACAAACTAGGGTAACAAAAAGAGAGAGAGAGAGGGTAGAAATTTAACATTCCGTAGAGAGTTAATTAAGTATCTGTAACGATGTGGCATTTAAAAAACGAGTGAATAGGCTTTTTCTGGGCAAGCTCGCTCCATCTTAGAGCACGTCTCTTCCATTAGGATAGTCTGTGCTCAAGAGCAAGCCCATCATAATAAAAAAATTTAAAAAATAATGTATAATTATAATAAAATATATACAATATCATTTACTATATTTTTGAATAAAATAAAGACGATGAGTTAGTAAACACAGCAAACACAGTCACAAATATGAAAATTATAACTTTATTGTAAATTTAAGGTGTTTTGATCATAGATATAGTATATACAGCGCGCTAATTCTAAATCTATGGTTTTGATTAATAAAATCGAGTAAACGACCACCAGTCCTGTGCATTAATTTCGGCCGGCTTATGCGCCCAGAGCCTTGTGCGTGAGACAATACCTCTTTGAGAGTGCCGAGAGGGCAGGCGACAGTGATAAGGGCGCAGATCAATCATCACCAGCCCTACCTGACCGGTGTCAATGACCGACCCACCTGACGGGATCAAGTTTTGGACATGTACCCCGTTAGCAAGCCACACGCGTCTCTGATTAACGAATTTTACTATTTTAATACCCTGTGTTATCCACTGAGTTAAACAATTTTCATGATATGAATGTTTTTTGTAAGAATATAAGTAAAATATGAGAAACTCAATAAATAATCGGAATTTACAATAACATAGAAAGCAAAACGTTTATTCCCATGTCACAGCCTGTTAAGATTATATGTACTTACAAGTAAAACAGGTATAGTACTTGTGTTACTTATAAGTATATATAATATCCAAACATTGTAGGATTTTTCCGTTTGGTTAAAGTATGATTGTAGTCTGTATAACCTATCTGTCTGTAAATAAATATTCCTCTGTGTTTTGGAGGCACGTTAAGCCGTCGATCCCGACTAGGTACTATGTGAGTACCTATGGTAATCGTGATCACCCACTTACCCGGAATAATAATAATAATAATATAATCTTTATTTTTCTCATCACAAATCACGTGTTAAGCTATACTATACAACAAAAGTTATATAATTCATCTTAATGGAACAAAAGGTATACAATTCATAAGTTCAAATAACGTATGGTTTGTGTGAGACTGATGCCTGTGATTGATATTTATATACCTGTTGTACAGGTCATCAGGCTCCCACCACCCGGTATTAAAAACAAAAGTAATGTATGTGTGAGTTATATGTGTGAAGAGATATGAG
Organism: Leucinodes orbonalis; assembly: GCA_019425675.1. Classification (NCBI taxonomy): domain Eukaryota; kingdom Metazoa; phylum Arthropoda; class Insecta; order Lepidoptera; family Crambidae; genus Leucinodes; species Leucinodes orbonalis. The sequence continues at coordinate 200,412 of PQWD01005671.1, forward strand.
AGTATATATTGTGTATATGTGAATAAGGAGTGTGTGAGTTTGAATCTGTTTTTATCTCCTCTCCTCCTCTTCAACCTATCGCAGTCCACTGCTGGACATAGGTCTCCCCATTTTGCGCCAGATATCCCGGTCCTCCGCTTTTTCTCATCCAGCTCCCACCAGCGACCTTCCGCAAGTCGTCGGTCCATCGGGCCGGAGGGGTCCTATGCTACGCTTGCCAAGACGCGGTCTCCACTCCAGAACTCGTCTGCTCCAACGGCCATCGGTTCTACGACATACGTGACCAGCCCACTGCCACTTCAACTTGCTGATCCGGCGGGCTATGTCGGTAACTTTAGTTCTCTTGCGGATTAAATCATTTCTGATCTTATCCCTAAGAGAGACTCCAAGCATAGCTCGCTCCATTGCGCGTTGAGTGACTTTGAACTTGTGAACCAATCCCGCAGTCAGTGTCCATGTCTCAGCTGCGTATGTTAGCACGGGTAGGACGCATTGCTCAAAGACTTTCGTCTTTAAGCATTGCATTATCTTTTATATTTTATCTATTTGTTAATAATAGGTTTAGTTTGGTCATAATTTTTGTTTAGAAGTAAGGAGCGTACACAGTTTTTGCATTCAAAAGAAGTAAGGTTATATAGGTATTTCTGCATTGAATTTATTGTATAAATAAGGGCCCAGGTAATAAAGAATCTTTTTGTAAAGTAAAGGATGTTGAGGGAACATTGCATATTTTATCCTTACGGCGTTTCACTATTTGAGTAAATTGAGTTCCTGTTGGAGCGAATGATATCTAATATGAACAGTTGGCGAACTGTCAATACTTTACAGATTTTATAAAGTTCATTTGTTGAAGAGTATATGACGAAAAGTTGCCACCTTAAGGACAGCACGTTGTGCAACTTCTAGAGGTTTCAGCGTATTTTTGGTACACACACCCAGCTTCCGATNTTTTATTCAGAATACCTACAGGAAACAAACGTGCAAAAACTGTTTGTGTTTCTAACTTAGGTCGACATCAGCTAATATCACAAATATGTTCTAAATACAACGAAATGAATTAAAGATTGATATCTTCCACGCAGACTATCTGCACGTGTTCATGCATATACTATGCTATAAATAAATTAAATAAAATAAACAAATAAAAATGATTTGATGTCTGCGGTGAACAGTGTTCATACATCATATCATCTAATTGTCTATTCTTCTCGGTTAGGGCATTTGGAAAACGAAGCGTTCGAAAACGGAATCCGTTCAATACCTGTGGCGCTAAAAATACATGAATTGTCTATTAGGCCCGGAATGTGACGGCAGGAGGCCCGATGGAATGACTTTAGTCATTCCATCGGGCCTCCTGCCATCACTCCTCACAAGGTTGCTAGGTTCAAGGATGGCAGGAATAGATGCACTAGCCAGAGCTCTTCTGATGATTTCATTCAAGTTCGCATGACTGGAGAAACGGCCGGCACTTTTGCTGCAGGAAAGACCGTGACGACCATATGTGTCTACCATGTCACCACAAGGACAGCGATGGGAAACAGTGCAAGGAGCCTCCATACGCAAGGATGCGGCAAAACTAAAAACAGAATTTTCTAATAAAGTGCCTAAATTAGTGGAAGGGAGGGAGTGCAAACAAAGGCCTGATTCCCATTTTCGGAAAGCCAAAAGACGAGCGCGTTCAGCAGGTATATCAAATGTATTATATAAATTCTTCCATTCGATTTCACAGAGAGGCTCGTCCCATAACTTCTGGGATGCTACAAGAGTAGGAGGGTCTTCGGAGCATAATTTTTTCAAGCATTAATTGCTTCCACTTGATCAACAAGTAAGGCGTCACTAGAAGATTTGGTTAAAATTTTAGTGACCAGCCCACTCGTACAATGAGTGGAGGACAAAAATGCTGGAAGTGCTACATTTGAAATTTTGCGGTTGCCTAAACCTCCATACCTTATAGGTAGGGAAGCTAGGATCCAAACTTGATTATCTAAAGGGATGTTCAGAACTCTAGAAAGAATGTTCTTTATACAATTGTCTACTTTGGCAGTCAGATCTGGGTATTTCCAGAACGGAGAAGAGCGAATGCAAAAGTTAAATTTAGGGACAAAAAGACAATACTTGATAATTGTATAGAACATATGCGTATTAATTTTGGTAATTCGTTCTGAAATAGTATTAAAACTTTGATTTTTTTCTTGAATGAAACCCCAGAAGTCGAAGAGAATCATTTTTTAATACTTGTATATTGGGAGAAAAAACATTAAAATCATTAACTATTGAGGTTGCGTCAACATAAGAGTCTGGAATGTATAATTCACATTTGGAAAAATTAAAATCTAAACCAATTTTGTTAAAATTTCTATCAGAAACTGTAAATCGGACAGAACAGTATAAGTATCCCCACCAAGGCAACCATCATCCAAGTACCAAGTGTTTAATTTTGAATTTAGGTTATTTATAAAAGGATGTATGGCAAGGCCAAAAATAGCTGGACCCAGAGGATCGCCTTGCTGACACCCTACAGCTGAATCGATAACATCATCTCTGTACATCAATTTGCTAGGAGTGCTGTAACATTGCCACAAAAAGTTGTATAGAGATGGTGTCATTGATTTTACTTGTGTCAACATGGTGCTCCTGTCAACTGAGTTAAAAGCATTTCTTAAATTTACTTTAATATATATATTTATTTTTATATCGTTTTTATTTGAATTAATTTATGTTTTCATATTTATTATTAGATCCAATACATTTATTTTATAACAAAAAAGTAACAAAACAAAATATTTCCATTATCGATGTCAATAAGCCTTGTGCTTAAATTGAGTGAACAGATGATCCGAAAATTCTCATAATCGGAATCTGATTAAGATATTTTTTGCTTGAATATGAGGGGGAGATCAGTATAATAGAACCTCTGGAGTATTTGTTATGATATTTATTAAATCTTCGCTTTACATAGGAACGGCCGAGAACTCGGTTAGGGCTGATATTTTTGTAAATAAGTATTCAAAACGCAGTAATCAGAATTACATACCGATATAGGAAATGGTTTGGATAAAAACCTATAAAGAATAATTCTTCGCAAAAAACCGTTTTATACTATGATAAATACCTATACCGTTTAATGTCAACGCCTTATGTGTTTCAGATATATGCTACTGATAATGAATTCGATTCCCGTGCCATAAAAAACTGTATGCATGAACATGTTTATTCGTATAAGCATTGATATTTCTCTGCTTACTAACAAAAATTAAGTACTCCGTTACAGTCTACTACTAGTTTTAAGGCCTAGCCCAGAATAGTAAAATGTTTGACCGTAATTGCAACAACAACACTTAAAAAGGTGAGATTTTTTAAGATCATATATGACTCTGAACATTAACGTAGGTATTTACTTAAATATGTTATCATCAATGATATTCTGTATATATAAAGGTAGATACGCCATCCATGCCTCAAAAATGAACCGCCGAAGAGAGTACAGTTTGTACTCTTTTGTTTAGGTAAATGTACGCTCATTCGAAATATGTGTATGTGTGCTGTCACTGCTTCGGAACACTTTTTTCAATTGTTTTGTGAGCATATCACAAATCCATTCTTTTTTACATCATTGGTTACGTAAGTTTAACGGGACTATAATGATTTTTAAAATCTTGTTTGAAATCGTCTAATTTTGTAGTTTTAAAAACAAAGAAACTTGCTTAGTTACTTGATTGTTGTTTTGTTTTATGTTATAAGTGGTCGGGATGGTCAGTTCGCTCACCGGATGGTGACACACCTGACCATGGCATAGCAGAATTGATCCCATTTTGCGATTTTTCCTAGTTTGGTTAGTACATTGCAGGCGGGTGATTAACACGTGATTGTCTGAAAAGAACGATGATTCCCTGCTTCGGAGGATATGTTAAGCCGTCGGTCCCAGCTACAAGCTTAGGATAGTAGTCATTTATACCCACCGATGTCCCCATAGCTATGTTGTGCGGAAAGGCCTGTGCCCTACAGTGGGCCGTTATAGGCTAATGATGATATGTCTTAAACCATAAAAAGCGACTTGGTAAAATAGAGTTTCTTGATACTTTTGCAACTCATTATAAGTCTGTATCAAGTTGTGTTAGTATGATTATAAATTTGCAGCAATAATGTACCTAAACACATTGTATGGAAACCTAAACTATAGTCAGTATGAGATTCCACACAATTTATAAGCGTTTTAATGGAGTCACTATTTGCTGTTACGCCGTAAGTACTCATTATGAGGATCACGGGATTAACGAGTAGTGTTATTTTGCGGCAGTGTAATGTTATTCGTGTCAGGTATCCCGGAAATCCCATTAACCTTCTTACTCCCCTTGCCGCAATACTGACGCGGATTTAAGCTGTCCAATTCTATGAATGGGTAAGCTTTGCAATTCATTATGCATGTAAATATCACAGAGAACACTAATTTGTTTAAAACACACCTCTTAGTTTAATAACTGAACTCAATACACGTAATATTAGAATTGATTGTTAAAATGTTAGAGTATTTAAACAAAATTATTTTATTTACAAATCTCTTATTTTCCCTTCGTCGTTCATTTAATTTGGACACGCAACTGAATCTTATTTTCTAAAAAGGGCTGAAAAAAAACGTATTTTGCAATTCAAAAGTAATTGATATTTCTTATAGATATATGTATGTTAAATTATAGTCTTATTATTCTACAAAAATACATTTTCATCGGCTTCCATATAAAAGTTATATCAATCATAGAAAATTATAGAAATCAATTGCCAAGGATAGAGACAACTTTTTGCACAATGGTATACTACGCTAAGATATCTCAGTGTTTGAAAAAAAATATGAACAGCATTCACTATGACAACAATGTATATGATAGCCAATATTTTATCACTTCTTTCAATCATGTTTTGATGGAAATCATTTATATTTTTAATTAACAATTTGTACAAAGACAACAAAACTTAAATATTTCGAAGGCCGATGTAGTCTAGAGTAGTACTACTTTTTTTGTATACTTTTTATAGACGATCACAAGTAATTTATATCTAAAAATATCTTTGGCCTTTCATAGCTGTGAACTGAATCCCAAATTAAACTCAAATGACAACCAAATGGAATAAGAAGTAACCATTAGAGCTCACTGAATTATCTGCTAGAAATAAACTCTATTATAATATTAGGGCGTCCCTATTTCCATAAAATTTTCTATAACCAGTATGTAACGAAATTAGAACGGATACGTTTAAACAAACTTTTTTGTCGAATTTGAATCTATTATGGTTGGATGTTAAGTGAATTTTTATTTCTGTGAAATTATTTTTTTAACTTTAGTACGGAATCACGATATTGTTGTATCAAATATACCTACGGTAATGGCGTTTTATTTTCAGATCAAGAAACACAAAGTTCAAAAAGCTGACGGCCATATCGGAAATATTTTGACGGTGACTTGTTGACGTGTCAAGTAGGTAAATAATAGTCAATACTCCTAGTAAATACGTCGTACGCAAGTAAAAATGAATTTGATGTTATTATATAGACATGTTTATGCGCATAAATGATTGTTATGCCCGGGGATTGAACCCGGGACCCTTAGTGTAGTAGCCGACTTCTCGACCAACACCACAAAGGTCGTCAATACCTGAAGTGAAGATATAATGTCTTGGTTTGTCGTAATTTAACCTTTAACAATCTTAATTAATAGAAAGCAAAACTTTAATACTCTGAAGTTTCCAGCACAAAGTCAAATATTATTGTCTTAGCACCCAATTAGAAGTTATATCGGGAATATACACGGGACCCATGTATGTCTGATATATATGTATGTACATCGCTCTAAATAAATTTGACTAACTCAGTTAAATAATCATGCTTTTAATTATAGAACCATGACTTGTTTTCAACAAGGATTTCCCTCAAAAAACTATTGAGTTACAAAAAAATTGGTTACTAAATATAGACATCAATTTTTATTCGCAACACAATCGTTTTTATATATTTGATTTTGTAAATAACGTCAAAGTCCAAATGATTTCTTTAATAATAGCCCGAGGGAAGAAATTATAAACCAGAAATAATAAATACGACCACAGTTTTTTTTTTGCCACGTGCTTAAACTTAAATAACGGGAAAATAACGTTAAATAACGTAATAACGTATCGAGAAAATAACATAACCTGTAATAAACTAATTTATCTTCTTAGCAACGCCAACAAAAACTGTTAAAGAAGGCATCAAGTAATATAAATAATTAATTTTGCTTGTGTTTTCTGATTTATATATTGCCAATCAATTATCTAACTAGCTCGGCCACGGAATTTACAACTCCTCGCCATTTTACGCTTTACAGATTCAATACAAGCTTTTCAAAAATTGTGTACTCAAGTTTTAATAAACAACATCACATATAAAAACATCACATGCATCAAACGGGTGAACTACATTATTGCGTTTTTTTTTTAATTTAACTTATAAAATAAATGTACATACTAGTTTAAAAGAATAAAAAAATACACTATATTAATAACTACGTTAACTACATCTTTGTATCCATATATTTTTAAGAAAGGTTGAATGAAATTGATTTGGTGGTAGTAACACATGAAATTAGTTTTGTCTCTTTTAAATATAATATTTAACTACCTGTGCAATCTGTTGCTCAAGAAAAAAAAAACAAAAGATTATACAAATCATTTGGTGCTGAGAGTATTTCCAATCTTTATAATTTGAGCCGGGTTTTAAAAAATACAGCTTCAGTTTAACCGGTCAGTGCAAATAGGGGGTCAGTGAATCGAGCCGTCCTTTTGAGGTATCTTGAGGTCGAGCTGCCGGTTTTTTTATTACTCAAAAGTACGAGTATAATATGCGTCCATCTGAACGGCATTGGAACCACTTTATAGCGAGGCATTCACCAAAGAACTTGTCTTTTTTTACAGATAGTATTTTGAATTATATTTGTCGGTAACGTGTAGAAACATTTGGTGTAATGATTGCAAAAGCGAGTTTTACTCCAGGGCAGTATAAAAAACCGAGTGACTGTGAATTTCCATCGAGAATAATATTGTAACTATTAACAGATGCGAAAATAAATATAAAATTTCAAAATGCACAAAATGTTTTATATTTAATTTATTTTTATATTTAACAATAATGCCAGTGTAGTAAATAATGCATTATGGCAAAGGTGTATGCACTCATGAACAGTACACTGGGTTACGACATAAACATGATATTTAATACTGATCCAAAGAAAAAACGTAAACCTATTCAAAACAAGTATTTATTTTAAACGAAATTATCATAAAACTGTCATGTTATGTATAAAATATCGCAGTTGTAACTCAACTATATAAACTAAGTAGCGGGTAAAAGTAAGTATAAGTGAAGTCGTGGCCAAAAGCTTGTTATAGATAACCATTAGTCTCCTTCAACGACTCTCATCTATATATAGATATCCATGTAGAGGCATTCGTTAAGTAGCCAATTACTGCACTCATGTACAGTACACTGGGTTACGACAAAACATCTGCGTTGATAAAGTGACGTGATGGTTTTGATATTGTATGATTAGGCAGGATATGTCTACTGTCTTACTTGTTCACATATTGGCTTTTGAACTGTGTGCGGGATGTGATGGTGTTTATCCCTGCACGGCACCCGCCCGCCAAGACTATGACTTAATTCGCTGTAAGAGTGGACTGTAATGACTCTTATTCTGTCGTATCGAAACAATGGACGGGCGAGTGCTTGCCGGTGTGGTCCAACGGTAGGATGCGGTGGTAGTACTGGTGGCGTCGCAACGCCACGTGCAGTAACGCTGGTCGGGTCGAGGGGTCGTTGTGTAAGGAAACGCAGCAATTCTTCATAAACTTGCGGGGCTTGGTTCGCAGTTGGGCTCTTCTATTCTTCCGTAATCGCGTAGTTCTCTTCGCCGAATGCATGCATTTTCCAGAAATGTGCCCGTTTTTATACTTTTTCCGCGAGCCCGCGTGCTCCCCGCGTCCCGCGCATTCCCCTTCATTTTATTGACAAATATTTCCATTTTCCACTGTGATACAAGTTATATCTAACTATAAACTGTTTACATTAACAATATTTAGTACTTAATCTATACGTATTTATAATTACAATTCCAATTAGTGTTGATTAATCTACTTAAATTCTAATTAGAAAATATGTTTGGAGAGAGATAGCAACGTGGCGTCACTCCCCGTCCCTCTCACACAGTTAGAGGGAGGCGGCACGCTGCGTCTCTCTCCGTCCCTCTCGCACACTATAAATATAGCGGGACTTCTAGCTTGTCCTCTTAGTTCACTATGCGCTAATTGCGCGGCAACTCCTGATGTACACCTATTTCCTATGAATTATTATTACTTTATCTACTATTATTTACTATTTTAGGTGTACACAGGGTAAATGAAAGACGTTACAAGATGATTATTTATTGATGAAACTATTTCCTACCTATCTATTTGCGTAATAACTATCTATTTACCTATCCTATAAATCTTCAAACTATAAACTCTTATATTTACTATCTTATTACTTACAATATTGAAATACTCTTAACTATATATTCTTAACTATTAATTACATCGCTATTCTATCTATTTATTTATTTCACATATCTATGTATCTATATTTCTATTCTGTGACGGTCGTCCCGAACATTCTCCCGCCGTGCGTCGACCGCCGCGTCGACGCATAAACCCGTAGCTGGAGGGACGTCCGGCGCCGTAGGCAGCACGACGAGCTTCTTCACCGGTCGCCGCAGCACTCCCCCTCTGGTGCGGACGTCTGCTGTTCTCACCACGCCGTCTGGTCCCGGGAACACTGCCGTGATGACCCCGCGAGGCCAGGTGTTGCGTGGTAGAGTGTTGTCCACGATGAGGACGACGTCGCCGATGGAGAGTGGGCACCCTTTGCCCTCCGGTGCTCGACGGTGCTGTAGGATGGGTAGGTACTCCTGCACCCATCGCTGCCAGAAGATGTCTGCCAGCCGCTGTGATGCCCGCCAGTGAGTGCGGCCGATGAGGTCTTGGTCTTCGAATCTTCCACCCGGTGGCTCGATGGCTGGCCCGTGGAGAAGAAAGTGGTTCGGTGTGAGGGCTTCTGGATCAGCTGGGTCAGCCGATACGTGGGTGAGAGGTCTGTTGTTGACTGTAAACTCCACCTCGGCGAGCAAGGTGGTGAGGACCTCTTCACTGGGACTTCGCTCTTGCAGTACTGCCCTCAACGCCGTCTTCACGCTGCGCACGAGCCGCTCCCATGCGCCCCCCATGAATGGAGCGCCCGGTGGGATGAAGCGCCAATTGATCTTCCTCTTCGCTGCCTCTTCTTGTGTCGCCTGGTACGCGGCGATGCGGACCTCCCGCTCCGCGCCGTGGAGATTGGTCCCGTTGTCGGACCACAGCTCTGCAGGGCACCCTCGGCGCGCTATCATGCGCCTGAGGGCCATGACCGCGGAGTCGGTCGTCAGGGAGGCGGCCACCTCCAGGTGTACCGCGCGTGTCGTCAGACATGTGAACAGCGCCACATATCTTTTCTGCTGTGTTCGCCCCACGGTGATGTTGAGTGGCCCGAAGTAGTCCAGGCCCGTGAAGGTGAAGGGGCGCTGATGATGCGCCAGTCGACACGCCGGTAGGTCGCCCGTTGGTGGTTCAGGCGGCACATTCTTCCTTATTCTGCACGGCAGACATCTGTAAACTAATTTTCTGGTAATAGTACGCAATCTTATTACCCATACCTCGTCCTACACTCGTTGATGGTCGCCTCGACGCCCGCGTGATGCAATTTCCGGTGCACGTAGTCTATGTATAATTGCCCGATGCGATGATCGCCATCCAATATGGCAGGGCTCTTCGTATGTGCTGCTATGTCGCGGGCGGCATCTATTCTTGTCTTCACACGGAGGACGCCATCTTCTATTTGTACTGCTATGGAGCGTAGGCGAGTATTTTTCCCTAACGGCGCGCCCTTTTTCACTATTTGCATTTCTTCACTGAACGCGTCCGTTTGACATCTTTTGACGACTAACTCTTCCGCCTTTACTATATAGTCAGCCGTCAACACTATGTATTTTCTATTTTCCACACTCTTCTTTGTTGGAGGACGTCCCACACCTTTCTTTTTCTTCTGCACGCGTGTCCATTCTGGATCACTGCACTTATTCTTCTTTGTGCGTGCATACTGCACCGTTGCACGTCGCTTTCTGCACAAATCTATAAACTGTAACACTCGGGCTGTTGCGCGTACTAAAATTTCCCATTTCGATACCCTTTCTGGGTCAGGCACTACACTGTTTGTCTCACTGTTCTTCATTGTCACTGTATGCACGCGCTCTTCACCAGTAGACGTCTCACAGGTCACTATGTCACTCGCTGGGTCCTCCAGTTCGCGATCCAACTTCTTTTCTTTATTGTACAGCCTCTTCACTGTATTGCTGTAATTATTCGGCATCTGGGTATTGGCATCCTTCCATAATAAGGGCGCTACGTACCTGCCCTCTTCATTAACTGTAACTTTCTCTTCTAGTAGTTTCAACGCACGGCTATCTGGATCGCTGGCGGGCTGCTTGGGCGTGATGACGAGAGACTCCAATGCGAAGTATTGCTTCAACTGCTCGTCCATGCTGCTATCTTCCTGCTGCGTCAGGAAATTTACTCGTTGCTTCCGTCCCAGCGAACGAGTATGAGCGCCGTGCAGTACCCATCCGAGCGGAGTGCGAGATGCGATGGGCTGGTCTGGTCTTCCACGTCGTACGGCTGACACCAGGAGCAAATGCCAATTGTCTTGGCCTATCAACACTTGCGGCTTTACCTTATTGTACTTCAATTTGTCCTGTATGTCCCGTAGATGACGACAACCCCGTATATCGCGTTCGGAGACGGCTTGTGGTGACAATTTCATGTCTTCTATGGTGCGCGCGATGACCTGGTGATCCTTTCCTGCGCCTTGAAGTGTGAGCGACACCCGCTGGGACCGCCTAGACTTCACCTGGTGGTCGCCAATCGCCTCGATGTGAAGCGGTTCGTTCGGCCCGGTAACGCCAATCTTCTTCGTAACAGCTGCGTCTATGAGCGTTACCGTCGAACCGTCGTCCAGCAGTGCGTAGTGTCGACCCCTCCCGCCGGTCCAGAAATGTAAACCGGCACATCTTCAAAAGATTGTACGCCGCGCGATGTCCACGTCGACGCAACCGTCTCGCTCTTGCACATATCGCCTGTCTCGCTCTTGCTTCGTTCATTCACTTTTGCGTAATTATTACGCCGTTCACTGTTGCTATTATTGTTGAAACTCTTACTTGTATGTAGTAGCTGATGATGCCAATACTGACAGCCGTTGATATCACATCTCCTCCTCTTGCAGAAATGTGTTCTATTCCTATAGCGCAAACACCCATAACATAGCCTCTTCTGTTTGGCTATGTCCCATCGCTCGTTCTCGGTGGCGCTTCTAAACTGTTTGCAATGTACCACGGCGTGCCCCTCTTGATCGCAACACACACATCTATTTCTATTTTCACTATCACTATTTCTATTGTTGTCCACTGTTACGAAAGCCTTCTGCCTTTTCGTACTTACTTGTGTGTGGTGTTCGTATGTAGGCACTATCTCCGGCTGGGCGTATGGACCGCATCGCTCCGCTTCCCGGTCGAGGTATCTTGCGAGCTTGACGAGATCCGGTACATCTTCTTTCTCCATCTCCGCCACGTAGTCGTACCATCTGTACCGCAACGTGGGAGTCAGCTTCTCGATCGTCGTCTTCGTTACCTCCGGGTTGTACAGGTAGTGGGTGCGCCCGAGTGCCCGTAGAGTCGCCACCGAGTTGGCCACCCGGCTGGCGAACACGCATATGTCCTTGGGACTATCTGTGACCTTGGGCAGGGCACGTAGGCGTTCTATTTCCGTGAGCGCTATGCTGTCTGGCCTCCCGAACCGTGACTCCAAACACTTGAATATGTCGTTGGTACTTGCACTGTATATAAGCAGGTTCTCAACTGCTTCCTTTGCGCGTCCCCGCAGCGCGCGCCGTAATCTTGCTATGTTCTCCTGTTCGCTGAAGTGCGGAGACGCCTCACTGTAGGCCGCTTTGAATGCCAGCCATTCATGATGTGAACCCCCGAACACTGGTAATTCGGTGGTGTACCTCTGAGTTGCAGACGACGATCTCGCCGCCATTGCGATTGCGGACGCCAACTCAGACAAATCTATACTATTACGTACCGCAACCGCTCCGTCATCCCGACGGACTCCTGTGGTTGAGTCGCCGCGTTGTCAGCACTCCATCGTGGTGCATCATCCTCCATTCGTCGCGACGGCTCCTGTGGTGGCGCGCAATTGCGCCCTATGGCCGTTGTAGGCGGTTCGTACAGCGCTGCCGGTGGTTCTCTATGGCACGACACTCTTCAATGGAGGGTGCGTGCGGACGATCCGATATCGCCAATATATGTGGCTGTGTCGCATTCAGCCACGTTCCCACTCGTTGCGCTGTCTCCTGGGCAGACACCTGCGTGTCCACCTCACTGTGGTCGGTGTCCGACTCGGCTTCCAGGACGGCGATCTTGGCTGCGGCGTGCTCCACCTGCAGTCGCAGCAACTCCTCCCGAGCGCGGGCCAAACGTGCCACGCGCTCCGATCGCCTCGTCCGTGTCGACCGTGCTCTTGATGCATTCTGAGAACGTACCTTATTATCACCACACACGGCCCGTTCCGTGGTGGCGGCCCTTTGCTTCTGTTCAGTAGTGGTGCTCGCAGCAGCACCCGTCGCGGCGCCGGTCGCCGTCGTCCCCGTAGCGGTGGTACCCGTCGTACCCGTCGCTGTAGTACCCGTTGTGTCGGTACCCGTCTTCGTCCGTTCGGACTCTTCGTCGGAGCTCCGCTTCGCTCCCGCCGGTAGACGACCGCTCGTCGACCGCGTTACTGGCATCTCGCTGGTGGTGAGCTACCGTTGGCCACGAGAATCCGACGCTGAAGGACCACAAATGTGCGGGATGGATGTGTTTATCCCTGCACGGCACCCGCCCGCCAAGACTATGACTTAATTCTGTAAGAGTGGACTGTATGACTCTTATTCTGTCGTATCGAAACAATTGACGGGCGAGTGCTTGCCGGTGTGGTCCAACGGTAGGATGCGGTGGTAGTACTGGTGGCGTCGCAACGCCACGTGCAGTAACGCTGGTCGGGTCGAGGGGTCGTTGGTAAGGAAACGCAGCAATTCTTCATAAAACTTGCAGGGGCTTGGTTCGCAGTTGGGCTCTTCTATTCTTCCGTAATCGCGTAGTTCTCTTCGCCGAATGCATGATTTTTTTTTTTTTTTTGAAAGGATTTTGTTGTTGGCCGCAGATGGCCTTAACGACGTCACCGGATGAAAATGGCGAGCCTAGCTCAGCCGATGATTGGCTCCGGTCGCGGCACGAGACCGCTTCCGGATACCTATCGAAGTAGGAGAAGAAGGACGGCCACTAAGGGCGCCCACTAGGGCTCGAACCTCGACTTAGTGCCGTCCCTCGGACGAGGGAGGAATATGACGCAGTGAGACGCTGTGAGGATTGGGAATCACGCGTCCGCCGGCGGATGCGGTGTCCTAATGTTCGTGTACGATGTACAGTGTGCTGAGTGTGAGTGTAAGGCGCGTTGGCCTCTGTGATAGTGTCATCTGGGTCGAGTAATATGTGCCTCGGTCGGCGATGTTTGAATCGAACACCCTTCATGGGCAGATAGTTTGCCGCTTGGGCAACGAGCGGGTTGATATGACTGGACGCGTTATCGAAGAAGCGACGGGACGCTTCTTTCATGAATGACTTAATAGAGGGAATGTCGAGGTCCCTATGTAGGTCGATGTTCCTAATATACCAGGGAGAGTTTGCCGCGGCGCGTAGAACTTTGTTTTGAATTCGCTGAAGGCGATTCAACAATGAGGGAGCTACGTGTGCGAAGACGACACTAGCGTACGTCATGACGGGTCGAATGCAAGCTTTGTAAATTGTCAACTTATTTCTAAGTGACATTTTACTCTTCCTACCTATGAGATGATAAAGCCTGCCTTGGAAGAAGGCAGCTCTGTTCCTGACTGTCCTAATGTGTTGTGCGAACGAAAGTCCCCTATCTAAGATGACGCCTAAGTATTTGACCTTCTTCTCCCAGGGATCGGTTGGCCAAAAGAGTGATCTGTTTGAGGTCCGTACTGTGCTTCGGCTAAGTTTCTTGGCAGATCTCGCGATGGGCCCCCGTGAAAAGAGCATTGCTGCACTTTTCTCGGGGTTCACCTCGATACGCCATTTCCTAAACCAATCTCCTAAGGTGTTAGCGGCAGATTGTAGTACGCGAGAAATGCGACCTTTGTTGCGATCTGAGTAGTAGATAGCGGTGTCGTCCGCAAATAGGGCTAACTGCGCGGCTGCATGTTTCGGAATGTCGTTGACGTACAACGAGAACAAAAGTGGCGATAATACGGAGCCTTGCGGGACTCCGGCTCTAACTGGGTGCGGTGAAGAGAGGGTTCCTTCTACCCGGTAGCGAAATGTGCGGTTCGACAAAAAGTCTCGTATGATGCGCACGAGCCTGTCGGGAATGCCTAGCGTGTATAGCTTGAATAATAAGCCGTTATGCCAAACTTTGTCGAAAGCCTTTGCTACGTCGAAAAATAAAGCCCCGTGGGCACCGGTTTTGGTCTATTGAGACCATCTAGGACATGTTCGGTCAAGCGGTGTACCTGCTGAACGCACGAATGGCCGGCTCTAAAGCCGAATTGTTCGTTGATGAGAAGGCCGTTGGAGAAAACAAAGTTCCTAAGGCGAATAGCTAATAACCGTTCATAAATTTTGCCCATAGTCTTGAGGAGACTAATGGGCCTATAGCTTGTTGGATGTTTGCGGTCTTTCCCTGGTTTCGGGATGCCTATGACAATCGCTTCTTTCCACGCGCTGAGAAATACAGCGTTTGCCATGGCCGCGTTAAAAATGGTTACAAGTAGTAAAATCAGATGCGCGGGTAAGAACTTCAGTACTCGATTGGTGATACCATCGAGGCCTGGAGCCTTACCGGGACGAAATTGCCGAATGATTGTTGTCACTTCGTCGACGGGGTCGGCGGAAGATCGACATTCAGTGGCAGAGAGGAGAGACGCGTAACTTCGCTGTCCACCGTGGCGAGATGGACAGGGTCGACCGGAATTGTACTAGGACTGCATTGCTCTTCGAGGCTGGCAGCCAGGCACTCTGCCTTGTCGCCGTCCTCGAAGGCAATGGAACTATCGGGCCTAACCAGTGGTGGTGTCGCGGCGATGGTGTCGGATTTTGCCGATCTCGCCAACTTCCAGTAAGCTTGGTGTGAAGGCGAGATTTCCCTAAGTAGTCGTCCCACTGATCGCCCCGCAGCTCCCTCATGCGCTCCTTGACAGCACGCTGTAAGGAGCGCAAGTGGGCCCTGTTGGTGTCAGTGGGATAGGTGTCGTAAGCGCGCGTGGCGGCGTTCTTGGCCCTAAGAAGATCCCTAGCATCGTCAGGCAGCCTCCAGCGATGGTTAGCCATCACTGGAACCTGCCTAGACGATTGAACTATTACCTCTGAGATGTGATTTGTTAGAATCGATCGCGACGTTTGTATCGTCGACCGTGACGATCCTATCGGGTATAGCGTCCAGTTGTGCACTGTTACAGGCTCGGATGTTGGTCGCAAGCTTGTTCCAGTCCAGAACTGTCTTCCTGGGTTCCGCGGCGTCTACTGGGTTGCCTAACTGAAGAATGACGGGTCGATGATCTGAAGTTAGTTCATGTACCGTTTCTATAGAACATAGCCGGAGGCTGATGTTCTTTAGAATGGCCATATCCAAAATGTCGGGACGGTGGTTAATATTCGCGGGATAATGGTAGGTTCCAGCGGCACCAAAATATCGAGGTTGAGATCCTCAGCAATCTTGCTCAACTTCCTGCCATTCGGCGTGGTCGTTGTGCAACACCACTGAGTATGCTTGCTATTGAAGTCGCCACCAAAAATGACGGCGTTTCCCATAGCAAGCAATGCCTCAAAATCGCTTTTCAGTGGCTGTTTGTCCGGTGGTAAGTAAACCGATACTAACGTGATTGCTTCGTGACCTGTCATCGCGAGACGACAGACTGAAACTTCCAGGTTAGTAAGTGTCGGGGGATCTAAGGGCATGCAATGTAACGAACGTTTATAGAATATCAACGTGCCACCCCCGTGGGTGGCCCTATCGTTTCGTACGACGTTGTAGTTTGCGATACGCGGACTACGCAGTGATGGCTTTAAGAGCGTTTCCTGTACTAGAAGGATGTCGATTTGATGCGTTTGGAGAAAGATGGTGATGTCCTCCGTTTGGTTTCTTATGCCGTACGCATTAAAAAACGCTACAGTGAGAGAGCATGATTTTTCCAGAAATGTGCCCGTTTTTATACTTTTTCCGCGAGCCCGCGTGCTCCCCGCGTCCCGCGCATTCCCCTTCATTTTATTGACAAATATTTCCATTTTCCACTGTGATACAAGTTATATCTAACTATAAACTGTTTACAATAACAATATTTAGTACTTAATCTATACGTATTTATAATTACAATTCCAATTAGTGTTGATTAATCTACTTAAAATCTAATTAAAATATGTTTGGAGAGAGATAGCAACGTGGCGTCACTCCCGTCCCTCTCACACAGTTAGAGGAGGGCGCACGCTGGCTCTCTCTCCGTCCCTCTCGCGCACACTATAAATATAGCGGGACTTCTAGCTTGTCCTCTTAGTTCACTATGCACTAATTGCGCGGCAAACTCCTGATGTTACACCTATTTCCTATGATTATATTACTTTATCTACTATATTTACTATTTTTAGTGTACACAGGGTAAATGAAAGACGTTACAAGATGATTATTTATTGATGAAACTATTTCCTACCTATCTATTTGCGTAATAACTATCTATTTACCTATCCTATAAATCTTCAAACTATAAACTCTTATATTTACTATCTAATTACTTACAATATTGAAATACTCTTAACTATATATTCTTAACTATTAATTACATCGCTATTCTATCTATTTATTTATTTCACATATCTATGTATCTATATTTCTATTCTGTGACGGTCGTCCCGAACAAACTGAATTCACATGACTTAATATTTAATACATTATAATGTTGAATATTGAAGCGGGTATTAAAAGCGTTTAATATAATTGCCTATATAAATAATTAATTATAATTTTATTAATGTTATCTGTATTACAATGTTGCCGCCTATAAATCGACACTATATTCGAGTTACCTAACACATTCGCAAACAGTATACAAGACACAATATTCGATGTTTTATTATTATAAAATCTATCCTATCCCTTATCCATTGGTAGGCTTAGGGGCTAATCCATTTGTCAAAATATCCCTGCTTGTCAGCTGGGTCGGAGATAGCAGTTCCTACCTAGTAAAGATTAAGTGTAATGAGAAAGCGCTGCTACCAAATTATGCCATATTACTAATTTTATGAACAAAGCATACACATTTGATTATTTTAAAATAGCTGTGCCCCACAGTGTCACCCGTCAATGTTTAATCCGGGTTTTAAATAACTACATACCATATTTTATTAAAATTGCTTTGTTATGTCACATTAAGGCGCGCAGCTCGCGCCTAAACATAAGGCTGAAAGCCATCTGCGCTCGCCAATTGCTCAGTGAAGCTGTAAAGGCCATCTGCGGCCAACAGCAGTAGTCAGTTTGAAAAAAAAGCCTTAAAGACGACTAAAGCCATCGTGCCCCTCGGTGGGGACGTTGAATGAGCTGATGAGACCCCGAGAGAGAAATCTGCACAGCAAACACACAATTCTTTAAAATACCAAGGTAGGTTGCTCCGTCACATCACACTTCGTTATTACTACATTTTTGTAATTACTTTAAAAATACAACACATACTTCGTTCCAACACTGAATAGCTTTTACCATTTAGATAATTGTCGACAAATATATTGTCGAGGAGGCTGATTGTATGAATATTTAAACCCACAATATGAAGCCATCTGTCGGGATGGCTTTTAATATAATTAATATTCGTAGCTTAAAGTAATAAATAACCCACTGTTAACCGACCGCCAATTCAACACATTCTTATCGTATCAAGTTTTTATTCATGATTGAATGTTGTCATAAACTAGGCGGAATTTCAATATTGTTAATTTATAAATATAAATAAATTTGTAATGTCTGTTTGTAATATTGAAATAACCTGTATTTTCTTCATGCTTCTATACATATAAATAAAATTGGATGTCTGTTTGAAATATTGAAATAATTGTTTTTTTACTACATGCATATATATGAATATACACCAAAAAACTTTTTTTTATTTTGGCTGTCTGTCTGCTTGTTCCGGGTAATCTCTGAAACGGCTGGACAGATTTAGACGATAGATAGTTGATGTAATAAGGAAAATAATTTTGTCAAGCCCCTCCTGGCATTTAACGCAAAAACATGGTCACCGTAATTAGTGCACGGGATTGTTTTCATGAGAGGTGAGTTTGTTTGTGTAAGTGCGATACGCATGCGTTTGTGTTTTCGATTATATTTCAATGGATGTGTCCCATATTTCTTTTCCCATTCATCCTCATATTCGCCGAATTAATTGACTGTTACTATATCTCCCGCTGCTCGTTATGTGTAATCAATACTGTCTTCATCATGGCGAATGAAGCCCTGCTGTTTGAGAATTTAGGTTCTATATTCTTCTACAATAACTGTGTCTGCCTTTATTCGATTAATGCTATGAAGTTTTTTCAAAGAAATATAACGATATTTTATTGTATTTTTATAAGTAGGCGCTACTAGATAAATATATGGTGTCCAACAAATAATCTTGGTAACATGGAATTAAAAAATAATCTTTTTAATTTGTATGAAATCAATGAATATATTTATTGTTACTAACTAATACTTTAAAAGAGTTAAAAAACGAAAATTAGAGTAATTCACATGTTTAAAATTAATAAATCCATCACAACTTAGAACAAAAAGATTTGAACGACGTATTGGTGAAAGTAGTACAAAATATCATGTTTTTTCAGTCTATCCTTTAGGGTTTTAGACGTATCAGTCTAGTTAGATCTAGACAATGAAGTTGTTTATAGTCAATAGCGAGGCAAAGAGGCTTTAAAAACAACAAAGACAATGAAATGCAAAGCCAGAGATTTACTCCATGAGAACCTTATTTGTAACTTTCTGTTTTCCTATTTCTTACGAGTTCACAGGTTGACCTTTCGTGTTGTGTAAGTATATAAAATCCCAAATTCTTTAAATTTATTCCGTTTTTACAACATAACGAATTGAAAACAAATTACACAATTGGTATTTCTCTATTGTTTTTCAATAAAATAAATAAAGAAGCGAGTAATAATAAATAATTTATGGAAACGATTAATCTACATCGTTGAATTCAATTTTTACACCAATCGTGAGTAGCCCTTCGCTTTTGGCAGGATTTGGGCGGCCATTCTGTATAAATCCACTGTGATTAGCGTTTCTGATTCTGCATAGGATCCATAATTCATTACAAATAATGGTACGATTCAAAGTTTCCTTCATAATTGTAACGGTTGAGTAACGTGACGCAGCAGTCTATTCATGTTTGTTTGTTTGCTTCACTTAAATTTAATTAAGTTTTTTGAGCATTTGCATCTTATCTTATTCTATACTCTTATTGGTTTTACGTAATTTTAGGTTACCTGCTCACTCCGTGATCTGATCTGTATTTTTAATGGAAAGTGATATTGCGTTAAAGTTAAACAATAGCATAAACATGTTTTAATCCCTTATTGCTTAGACAATGTTGCCAACAGGGATTACTAATACCATTTTTATAGCTGAAATGCATGCATATGATTGATGTTATGATTGTCGTATATGCGCTGCTTCATGTTTTATGTCGCTGTAAATATTTAAGTGCTGTAAGAAGGCATTAATAAATAAGAAGTGTAGGCTATTTAACCAAATGACGCCATTAGATATGAAACAAAGCGTTATTGCATTCTACCTTGAACTGTAGTGTACTAGTAAGAAATTTGATACACAATATTCGGGATGGGTATACTTCAATCACACACTCCAATTAGATGTATACGTATAGTTTAACTCATCAGGTCGGCCACTGCGCACCTAGCCTAGCCTAGCATAGCCGCTACGCAATATTATAGCCCTCACGTTCATAACCTTGACATAAAATATAACCCACCTCCAGTGTTGTAATGAGAAGGGAAGTTGTTAGGTCCATCTTATTAGAGCCCTTTCAACGGTCACACTAGATTACGTCATTCATATGGCGCCATTTTATTCTGGTAGGCTTATAATATTGGTCGGGGTCGTGGTTTCCAATACCACGGGGAGACCGCATAATGAATGTTCCTTTATGCGATTTTTCTCACTTTGTCTAGTATTGCAGGCTAAATCACTTGACCGTCCGTAAAGAAAGATAATAATAATGAAGAAAGAAGCCGTCGGTGCCGGCTACAAGTTAAGGATAGGCCATGGCGTAGCAAGACGTGGGCGACACGGGCTTCCGCCCATAGTATTGCAAACTTAATTGCAATTAATAATTCAAAACATACTGAATACTGACAAAAAAGCCTCAAAGATCTTAAAAATGTCTAATACCCGTTAAGTTAAAAGGACGGCACTTTTCTAAATTGTATGTTTGAAGAAAAAATTGTTAGTATGGAAAATATGCATCCTAAATGGTTAGTTAAACCATCTAGGATGGATTCCCAAGATTAAGGATTTTGTTTCTGTTGCAAACTTTTCTACATAAAACCACAATTGGCTCGTGTGTGATGACGCTAAATTACCATTTATTACCAGTATCACTTCTACGTCTTTCATCATCATCATCAGCTCATGACACGTCCCACCAAGGGACTCGAACCTACCCGAATGAGGTGTATATGCCTTAGTCGTCCATGTCGGCTCAGTGTGTTTGCCTACACGCACAACCTTTGGATGTTTCCTCGCGGTATTTTCCTTCATAAAATTATTCTTTTTCTTTTTTGAAATTTTATGAATTCCGTATTCATAAAAATTTAAAAATTCGAAAAGACATCGGTGCCGCATTGCAGAGGGGTTTGAACCTGCGCCCTCTTGAATTAAGGTCTGAATCTTAAATAGGGAACATGCAAATGTCATATAAATAAATATTTTGATATTAAAATGTTAAAATAACATAAAAGAAGGGACACCGTAAGGTTTATATATTAATTAACGCTATTTTTAAAAAATAATTACGAATTGAAATTACTTGAAACGGAACGTAAATTAAAACACCAATCCATCACCAATCACTGTCATTTACGTCATCTATGTATGAGATATCATTTAGACATTAAAGGTTTTGTAAAAAAGTTAACATTAAAACGACAAAATCGGCATTTTTCGAATAAAAATGAAATTTAGGACTGTAAAAGCTCCTCTCCTGTAAAAGACTCCAGGAAACTACCAACGTTAATGTTGACATGGTTGTAATTTATTTTTGTCGGAAGTGAGTTTTACAAACCACAATAAGCCTGATACGAAATATGGACTTTTTACGGTACTTTATTGAAATATCAAAGCACAATGGGCTGATAATCTAGAAATTATTGTTTTTCATCACCAAACATCAAAATGAAAGTAGTGAATAGAAAAGGTTATATTTTAACTCATCACAGTGTGAGCAGAAATTGCTTGGAAAATGCTGCCCTGAGGATTTCCACATGAAACTGCCCTACACTCTAAAATGAACCAGGAACAAAGAAGAAATAGACAATAATAATATTCCTATTGTTTTGAAAAACAATCATTATTTTATTTATATCATAATTATATTGGTGTAAGTTTGATGTTTTTGTGACTGTAATATATGAATCAATATTAACTTTGTTGTATTTCCATGCTTACAGAATTTTTCATTTTTTTATGCTGGATTTAGTGTCAAGCTATTCTGGTTTTACCTTCAAGAATATGGGTTGTGCGTTATTGGCGCGTGTTATCTTATATTTATGGAATGCGCATCTCTATTCACAAGTTTTTAAAAGTTTTTACATGCTTCTGTATCGTTGTACAATAAAAGTTATGACTGTTTTTTGTATTTGTATAGGTAGGTAATATGTTCGTTTTAATACAAGCGATAAGATAACAAGTATATTCTAGATATCAAGTCGTCTTCACCGCATCGATAGTTTAGAGGAAATATTCATTCGTCTCAGCAACTCGAATAATCTCTTTATTTCCGGTTTGTGTCAGTATCAAACAATATGATTGTTTTCAGATAGATAAATCGTTTATTTGCACTTAATAGGTTTATTGCGTTTGTACAAAAAAATCTGATTAACAACATCAACAACAATACCGATATACACCAAACATTATGTATATATTGAGCATTTATTCCAACTACATGACATGCCGCGAGTGCAAAGGGAAGTCGTGTAACATATTCAAAGTGAAGCATGTTTTCAGCATGGCGAAGTAACGGTAAAGGTTAAATATTAGCTAAGGCTTTGCCTATTACTTATAGTTGATCGTACTGTTACATATACTTTTGAGAAATCGTAAAAAATTAGATCATAGATTAGTAATTAAAAATGAGGTCAATCATATGTCAAATTATTATAAGTATAATATATCTTTATTGTAATAATTTTTGACTTTTCTAAGTAATATTAATTTATTATTTGATTAAATTATGTAATTCTAACATATTCATTAATAATAGATAAAGATACATTCAATTTAATAATATAAATAATTTATATGTGCACTTAAACTGATATTGCTGTTCTCATTAGAAATTTCTCTATATAGATTATGACAACATTGCCAAAGTATGGTCACGCGGGCTTTTGTTCCGGAAGTAGCAATTCATGTAAATCGATAATTATCATTAATTTGAAACTTCGTTATACATAACGGTCTTCGACGAGCCGAGGAAAAAATCGAGAAAGTATGAAAGTCTTGAAGAAAGGGGATAATTACATATCTGACGGTAACGTCGCCAGCCCGTTTTGGCGCGAATTTGACTGTGAGGTGCTTTTTTGTCAAACCGGCATTTTTTGCAGAAACTGAACGTTTTTTATTTTTAATATAATTGTCGTACTATGCCATGTAAGTTCTTCAAAATAAACACAAATAAGAATTTGTGGCCTCTCCATTTGAGGGGGTAGATGTTAGCACATATTTTTCATGATATGACAAATAGTACATGAGGGAATTGATTGGAAGTCTGTTGGGCTTGCACGACGAGACCGCACGTCTCAGTCAAGATCTAATATATCGGCAACAGTTTAGTACTACTAGCTATGGCCGTGTTTTACCACAGGTATTACTATATCTCTATCCGCGTATTAAAAAAATGCTATGTTTTATCCGGTTGTCAGTCAATTAGTATTTGTAGCAGGCCGCAGTCCGCTCGGTTATGAGTGGTGCGCGGCGGAAATTACTTTTTATTTTCTAATTCAAGAATTTTTCGATTAAAGTGAGCCTAGTTTTGCTATTACTCAGTTGCTTGCCAATTAAATGGATGAAACCGTTTTCAGAGATACGGAACACACAGGACATTTCAGACAAAACAGTTATAAAGAAAATATTATAATTGGTATTGTATACTCCGATTTTTATATTTGTGTACATTATCATGAGGTAAGACAACTGTGTTACACTATTAAACTTGCAATGCTGTATCGCAACTGTATACAAACTGTCACTCCATTTTATTCATTAGAAGAAAGAAGAAAACGCGGCGAATTGAGGTAAGTTGTCTGGCCGCGGTCTCCTGGGGTAATATAACAGTAACGTTTAGAATTATTGATTAAAATTTTAAGATTTTGTTTCTCTGATGATATGACTCGCAATTAAATCAATGTTCATAGGTTTTGGATATATGTGGTTTTACATTTCTTCTTTAACTAAGTCATATTCTGTTGATAACTACGGCGACGCGCCTGTAGCTAGAAAATTCTTGGGACCCGCCAGACGATTCGAAGCGGGGCTTGGATTAGAACCAGAAGCCCATTTATAATTAAGGAATTTAGCTAAGCATTTGTGAACGCGTAGGAGTGCATAGTAGGATAGCTAATGTAAAGTCTATTGGTCAATTATTGCTTTTTTTTTTAAACAGGTGCAAATCAATAAGTTAATTGAATTAAACAAGATAATTACGGTTTGGGAACAAAAGATCAAACGTGTTAATCAGTAGATCAACATGATAAAACCTTTTGTACTGAGAAAATTATTCCATGAAGATCACGCATAGGTCCAAAGGTATATTCTTATATTCATTCCTCATCTTTACGTTATTAGATGCAAGTATATTTTGTATTCAATTTTGTCTAAGATTATTTTTTTCGTGACCAAGCACCGCCAAACTTAGAGGAACGCTAAGATAGGCACAATGAAGAATGAACTGGGATCCGGATCTCAAGAACTATTACGATATATTCAAAATTCTGGGTTAAATACGAATGTGCCTTACTTCTCAGCTCGAAAAAACTCAATAGTTTTGATAGATTGATATAGATCTTCAAAAGTGGGGTGGGCAAGTCCATTTATTAAGTACAGTAATGTCAAAATTGTAAAAGGATTAACATAAACTTAAAGAAACCTTTTGCCTATGATACATTTTGAATAAACGAAAATTAATATCAGTCCTGTAGTAAAACATTCACAAAATACCACCCATGATACGAATTGACTGGGCCGTTACGTCAATAACCTAAGGTCGAATTCTCGTCCCG